>PVIU01002870.1:0-162408 GCA_004026605.1 Ondatra zibethicus
CCATACAGGTATATAGGCATCTTGCTAGGGCTTCAGAATATTCTGGTAAAGGTAAGGGATCTATATCTGTGTACATTGCCACTGTTTCTCTGAATCCAAAGCAAAGCAGCTTTTCTGACCAATCAGTTGTTACCCACCGAAGATTCTGTCAGCCAGAGCCTGATGGTGTGTTCCTCTTGGGTTCATGATGGCTCTAGAAGGTATTTTGTTGGAAGCTTGTGGTTTTCCCTGAGTGTCCTTCTTAAGGATGTCCACAAACCCCCTCCTTGCAGTCAGTCCTGTGCTGATGAATCTTTGTCTAGCAGTTGAGCGCTGGTTGTATATCACAGTTGTCTTTGAAACTCTTTGAGGATAGTTTAGGCAGCCTGAAGCTAGTACCTGTACACATGTAGTACCCCAAGGTGATCCTGGTATGCAGACAGGATTACTTTAATCTTGCCATTGCATTTTCATCCCACCACCCTTCACATGTGTCGTGTTTATTCCCTGTGGTTGAATAGTAAACCTGTCTTTTTCATTCCTTTAAAACATTGCATCCTTGTTTGGGTCTCTGGCCAGAAGAACATGCTTTAATCTGTTCTGAACCCTTACAACAGCCTGATAGCGAGGCAGGGGTGACCTAGTTATAGTAAAAGTGAAAGCAGAGGCTGAAAAGATGGTTAGGTGATTAAAAGCACTTGGTAATCTTGTAGAGGACCTGGATTTGGTTACCAGTACCCACATAGCAGATCACAGCTATCTGTGTTTCCAGTTCCAGTGGATATGATGCCCTCTTCTGGCCTCCCCAGGCACTGCACACATGTGGCACACTTAATACATTCATGTAAAACGCCAATACACACACACACACACACACACACACACCCCAAAACAATGAAAACAATTTTAAAAAACTAAAATATTAGAGGTCAGGTTTTAGACCAGCACTACTGGGAAGCACTTAGCATTTATATTCTTACTTTCTTTTGACCACTTAGTAAACTACCCCACTCTCTCAGATCATGGTGAGACTTCTCAAAAAAGACTAACAAAGAGGCCTGTGAGTGTAGCTCAGTTGATAGAATGCTTGTCACACAAAGGACAGCTATGGTAGTGTACCCTTGTAAAACCAGCACTCCAGGGTCATTCTCTGTACCACATAGTGACTCTGAGGAGGACAGCTTCAGCTATGTGAAACCCTGTCTTGGGGAGAAAAAAAGGGGCTCAGCAGTTGAGAACATTTGCTGCTATTCCAGAGGACCCAAGTTTGCTTTCCAGTACCCTTGTCAGGTGACTCAGAATCACCTGTAATTCCATCTCCAGGAAACTAGTACCCTCTTCTGGCTTCTATGGGCACCAGTGCATTTGTGGTGCACACACGGAAATATCCATCAGGGCTGGAGAGATGGCTCAGCCATTAAAGGGTAGGCTCACAACCAAAAATATAAGAAATATCCATCAAAAAAAAAATTCAGGGATAGAGCCCTTACTTAGCATGTGCAATACTACCAGGGTTTGAACCATTGACTGTCAGTGATTCTTTAACTCTGTGTGTGTGTGTGTGTGTGTGTGTGTGTGTGCGTGTGTGTGTGTGTGCGCGCGCGCGTGCCTGTGTGTTACTGTGTGGAGGCAGTAGGTGTCTTCTATCACTCTGCACGTTACTCTTTGAGATGGGATCTCTCACTGAACTTTGGAGCTTGTCATTTAGAGTAGAACGTCTGGCTAGCAAGTCCTAGGATCTGTGTTTCCACTCCTGGAGCTCTGGGGTTCTGAACAGGACACTGCTTTGTCTAGTTTTTACAAGGGAGCTGGGGATCGGGACTTAGGTTCTCATGCTGCATGGCAACAAAGATGAGCCATTTTTTCCATCCCTCTGAATGATTCTTTTAAACCTTTTTTTTCTAATAGGCAGTATGCAATGTGGCGCCCCGTGGTGTGTATGTCTGTGGAAATACCACCACCAGCTCTGGGCTGACTGTAACTCTTTCAAAAGACAGTTCCTCTGGAGATTTTGCTTTGGAAGCTGGTGCTCTGGTACTTGGTGACCAAGGTGAGAGACAAAAGGGATTAATAGTTCTGGTCTTAAAACTTCCTTCAGATGAGCAATGGTGATGCACGCCTTTAACCCTAGCACTCAGGAGGCAGAGGCAGGCGGATCTCTATGAGCTTGTGACCAGTCTGGTCTACAAGGTGAGTTCCAGGATAGCTAGGACTGTTACACAGAGAAGCCCTGTCTCAAGAAATGGTAAAAAACAAACAAAAAAACCCAAAAAAACCCTCCAAAACAAACAAAAACTTTAGTTCTTGGAACAGTGGGCTTGCTGTGTAAATCAGATCACTTCCAGCCTCTGCCACCTAAGTGCTGGATTAGAGGCACATGCACCACCTCTGGCGCTTTCTTCATTTCAGTGAATTTACTTTAGTATGAGAGCCATTTAGACAGCACTGACCCAACCAGTAGATTGACAATGAATGTCAAATAATTGAACATACAGTACTATCATTTTTAATTTCTGTTACACAATTGAAACTGTTGTTTTCAGAATCTTACAGCAAATATATGTTGAAATTAAATAATCAGTTAAAACGTGGATTGCAGCGCACAATGCCTGTCTGCGCTCTATGCGCTACCATACAGTTCGCGAGCTTCGGGCAAGGGGCTGGAGGTTGAAACACACAAAGACACACAGAGACAGCACAGACAGACAGAGACACGGACCTCTAGTCACTGGTAAGAAGCCCCTTATTCAATAGCACCAAGGAGGCTTGTATACCCAACAGTCAGGTGGGCCAACAGGTGAAAACCTTATCCTCTGATCCTCAAGGCAAGGCAACACGTGCTCGTGAAGCAGAGCTGGTAAACAATTTTGACACAGCTTTCAGTAACTCAAATCAGAAAGTAAAGATCTCTAGCAGGGAAGAGCAGCTGGAGGCCAGGACTCCAAATGATCCCAACAGTGGATGGTTTCTACACCTCCCACCTGATATTCCTGTCACATCTGTGATCATTTCTTTTGGAGTTCTGCAGTAAGTTCCTTATGGAGTGGCTTGAACTAGCCTGTAGACTATCTTGTTCCCATTGCTTAGTGTGTATGTGTACAGTGAGTGCCCAGTGAGAGCCTTACTGTTACTTAGCTCAAAATTGTTGTAATTACCTTGAAACATGAAAGAAGATGGATGCCAACTTGTGCTCTAGAAGAACTGCCCCATGAACTTAGAGCTGTGACTTAAATAGTTTCACTGTATTGATCTCCACCTTGGCCTTCTTCTGAGGCAGAATCTGTTCTCATTGACATGACTACCTTTTCTTTCCAGAGCGGTTATCACCAGGTTTTCAATTGTCTGCCTCTTACTGGCCAGATAAATTCACAAGGGGAGGGTGATTTTATCTTTCTGGTGCTGCTCTGCGTGCGTGGAGCATGCCACTGGTACACAGCTAATAATCAGCAAGCATCTGCTGAGGCAGGTGTTTGTTTGGTGCTTGTCAGAAGTCACAGTGTTTTCCCTGAGGTCTCAGCTGAAGAAAGTAGTGTGTGTAAGGGTAGTTAGCTGTCAGACTACCAGGCTGCTCATTAGAAGGCGGGGTGATTAGAGGGTTAGGTGTACAACCGCTAATGAAATGTAAGATGTCAAATGTTAGTTCCATGTTTTGCATATATTTAGATTAACTAAACACTGTGAGGCTAACTAGCACAGTTAGATAGGTAGAAAGGAATTTTACAAGTACCAACAGGACTGAGTTCTAGCAACAAACAGGGTCCTGCTAAAATCTTTACAAAGGCTGTGAGATAAAAAGGAAATATAAAGCTTTTAAAAAATAGTCTTTTCTAGTTAGATGGTGGTGGTGCGCACCTTTAATCCCAGCACTCAGGAGGTATAGGCAGGCAGATCTCTCTGAGTTTGAGGCCAACCTGGTCTACAGGGCAAGTTCCAGGACAGGCTCCAAAACCACACACAGAAACCTTGTCTTGAAAAACTCAAAAGGAAAGAAAGAAAGAAAAAGTATTTTCCTTCAGCATCTGATGAAATGACCAGAAGAGGTTTACCTCCTGGTGAATAATGCACAAGATTTAGTAATAAGATAGATGTATCATGTGCTTTAAAACAAATGGCAGTTCTCATTAACTCTTGATATTTTAAGTTCTAGAAATCATTGTGCAGTAACCTCTGCCTTACAGATTTGAAACCTGACCAGAGAAAGATGTTTTTGTCTATTTTCCTACTGTGCTTGTAGGCATTTGTGGAATAGATGAATTTGATAAAATGGGGAACCAACATCAAGCCTTGTTAGAAGCCATGGAACAGCAGAGTATTAGCCTTGCTAAAGCTGGTGTGGTTTGCAGCCTCCCTGCAAGGACTTCCATTATTGCTGCTGCAAATCCAGTTGGAGGACACTACAATAAAGCCAAAACAGTTTCTGAGAATTTGAAGTAAGTCTCTTCAAATGTGTGTGCTGTGATCACTAAGGGAAAAGATAGCTGAGCATATCAATGGATAGCTCACTGAAGTTACACGTCTCCAGTAAATGTCCAGAAATGCGCTGAAGTCCTGAAAAAACAGTGAGGTGCCACAGATAACCTACCAGACAGGCCAAGGTTTTAGATGCAGTTATCTATGTTAAAGGAGTGGGAAAGAATCCTCATGTGCTTGAAAACTACCTTGTATGATTCTGTAATTCTGTTTATTCTAACTACTCTATGCTTAGGGAATCCTGATCGTAGTTAGCAACTCCATAGACGTGTGTGTGGAATGTGCATTGCAGTGTTAACACCATCAGGAATCAGAAATGGTTTAAACTTCAGCAAGACCGAATAGTGGGAAGCAGCAGTGAGAAGCTAGTGGCTTGATTCTAGGTCTAGGGCATCCAACATCTTCTTCTGACTTGCACAGGCACCAGGCACACCTCTGGCTCATAGACACACATGCAGGCAAAAACCCCGTACATGTGAAAGGAAAAAAAATGTAGAAAAGAGCTATGAAAGCACTGATAGATAGGCTTTGTGTCCATGAGCATGTAGGTCTCAGTGACTTTGTATAAGAAAAGACCACATCCACAGCTGCCAGGCAAAGATTCACACAGCCGCCAGCATGTGTGAGGAGTGGGAACATGCAGCTATGAGGAAAGCTTATTTCTTTAACCTAAAGCTTGACTGTTCCTTAGAAGTTCTGCATGGAACTAGTAAACAAGTCAGCACTTCCTTAGGCTTTTCTGCTTCTTTCTTCCCTATTTCCTAGGATGGGGAGTGCCCTACTGTCCAGATTCGATTTGGTCTTTATCTTGTTAGATACGCCAAATGAGCAGCATGACCACTTACTTTCTGAACATGTGATCGCAATAAGAGCTGGGAAGCAGAAAACCATTAGCAGTGCCACAGTAGCTCGGACGCTCAGTCAAGATTCAAACACTTCGGTACTTGAAGTAGTTTCTGAGAAACCATTATCAGAAAGATTAAAGGTATTTCTATTTCTTAATATTTGGTTTCATTGTGCTTAAATGTGCAAATTCTATGTGTTATGGGGGCTGGGAGTATGTCATAGTGGTGTATTATGTGCTTAGCATGTACAGAGCTCTAGATTTAATCCTCAGCATCTACCCCTCCCCGCAAAATAAAATCCATCTTCCTCCTCATCCCTAGATTTTACCTGGTACTTTGGAATTTGAGGCAGTGGTTCTCAAACTGGGTCATGACTCTTTTTGGGGGGTTGCATATCAGATATCCTGCATATCACAAATTTACATTACGATTAATAAGAACAAAATAAGTTATGAAGTAGCAATGAAATAATTTTATGGTTGGGGGTCACCACAATCTCAGGAATTAAATTAAAGTGTTGCAGCATTAGGAAGGTTGAGAACCACTGATCCAAGGCTGGGATTAGAAGCTGTAACCATAGTGTAACATTTTTGTTTTTTTGGTTTATTTTTTTTATTTTTAAATTCTACTCTAGGTGGCTCCTGGAGAGAAAATAGATCCAATTCCACATCAGCTGTTGAGGAAGTATGTTGGTTATGCACGGCAGTATGTCCACCCAAGGCTATCCATAGAAGCTGCCCAGGCTCTTCAGGACTTCTACCTGGAGCTACGCAAGCAGAGCCAACGCATGAGCAGCTCACCCATCACCACCCGGCAGCTGGAGTCTTTGATCCGTCTGACAGAGGTTTACATTTCTCTACATTCATGCTTTTTGTGGCTTGAGGAAGAGGGAAGGAGCTCAGCCTATAAGTTCAGTTACTTACGATGCTGAGGCAGGAGGATTGCAAATTGAAGGCATGCCTAGACTACAGAGTGAGTCCAAGGTCAGACTAGGTTACCTAGTATGAGATATGTCTCAAAAATCAACAAAGAGATGACATAGTTCAGTGGTCTTGAGTACTTTCTCAGCGTGTATAAGTCCTAGGTTCAGTCTCCAGTACTGTAAGAGAGGGTGTGTGTGTGTGTGTCTGTGATACTATGATCTCTCTTTTGATCAGTTTTCTTCACTATTGACTGTATCTTCTGTCTAGGAGACATTAAAAAATTAAAAAAAATAAAAGGATGAATAAAAGGTTTTTTTTTTTTAGAAGATTTAGTTACTTTTGTAGCATATTAAAGCTATAGATTTCTTTCTAGGCACCAGTTATGCCAATCAATGTCAATTTTTTAATGACACTGTAGATTGCTGGAGTGTCTGAAAAAGTGGTTAGATTACCTAGAATCCTGGGCTTCCAAGTTGAGCATATGGGAACATGGAATATGTCGAGTGTCTTGACTACTTGATTTGATTGTGTGACAGGTTGGTAGGTGTAGGCAGCCTTTCTAAGAGCACTGTTTGTCACATTGCATGGTGCTCTGAGTACTGTTATAGTTAAAATTAGCTGCAGTGAATGGTAAGGTTCTTTTGATTCTAAAATATGATTGACACCTCTGTTATTTGAGTTTAAATAAACTGTGATTTCCTGAAAATAAAAGGCAAGGACAAAAAATTTTCATAACCAAAACTCATAAAATGAACACTCAGAAAAAAATATTAGTAGGTAAAAGTAAATTTTGGTTATATTTTAAGCTATTTGTACATTTTTCTAATTTTTTGTTTTTGTTTTTTGAGGCAGGGTTTCTCTGTGTAGCTTTGGTGCCTGTCTTGGAACTCACTCTGTAGATCAGGCCTGTCTCTGCTTTCTGAGTGCTGGGATTAAAGGCATGTGCTACCACTGCCTGGCTACTTTTCTAATTTTTATTCTTTGAGAATTGCACACATGCATACAATGTATTTTGAGCATATTCACCCCCAGCCCTCCCCATACAGTGAATAATGAAGCTTAGATACAACGCATCAGCACAATCAATGGTTACAGTATTTATCATTTATTTTAAAATAGTTGTTTTCTTTCATAGGCACGAGCAAGGTTAGAATTGAGAGAGGAAGCAACTAAAGAAGATGCTGAAGATATAATTGAAATTATGAAACATAGGTAAGATTAACACTAATTTTACATTTGTCTGGGGGCAGTGCATACGTATGTGTGTGGTCATCAGAGGACAACTGAAGTCGGTTTTTGTTCTTCATCCATGTGTGTTCCATGGATTGAACCAATGCTGTCAGACCTGTCAAATGCCTTTACCTGCTCAGTCATCTTGCTGGCCCCTTAAATTTTGTATTTTTTACCCTTCTCTTTTTCTTTCTCAACCTCCTCCCCCATCCTAATTCCCTCCTTCCCTCCCTCCTTTTTCCCTATTTCCTCTTTCTGTCCTTCCTTCTTTCCTTTCTTCCTTTTGATGTTCTTGATAGGTAATTCTATTTCTTCAAAGGTAAATTGTATAGATACTGAATTTGCTTCATGTTAGGGTGCTTTGCCAGTTCCTCTCTGACTCTGAACAACAGTTCTGCATAGTTGAAGAACAAGGGTTTTACAGTCCAACTTGAGGCTGCCATGGCAAGTTATACCAAAGGGACTTGCAAGGTGGTTCAGTGCAGTAAAAGTACTTGGCATACAAATCGGATGATTTGATTTCTGGAAACAACGTAAATGTGGAAGGAGAGACCCACCTCCACAAAGTTGACTTCCACTCTTGTGCTGTGGCATGCATACACACAATAAAATTAGGGTTCTGTCAGTGCTAATGTAGTGCGTGTTGGCGGGCACTGCTGTCCTCTAGATCTGATGATATTAAAGGCTGCATAGATCCCCTTCCTCTGACTCATGCCATAAACTGAAATCAGATCTGTTGTGAACAGCCAATAGCTAGGGGGAGGGAGGGGTGTAGACAGGATTTCTAGGGAGAGAGAGGAAGAGGAGGAGGAGTGTAAGCAGGCAGATTCCACCAGAGAGACACTGAAGCGGTAGGACATATGGTACAAAGTAGAGGTAGCTGAGTCATGGAGAACATAGATTAATAAAGCAGGTCAGTTTAAGTTATAAGAGCTAGTGGGACAAACCTAAGCTAATGGCCAAGCCTTCATTATTAATAAGAAGTTTCTGAGTTGATATTTGTGAGCAGCCAGATGAGAAAGTACTACTGCACAGATTAGAAGTCACAGAGATGTTTTGGGGTCTGGCTCTTGTGTGTGCTTGTGGTTGTTCAGGAGTGTGGCGTTGATGACTGCTCTCCCCCCTTTCCCACGAGGGAGGCTTCACCTTGCTTTGCTGTGCTCATGATGGCTCTGCCCTTACCTGTGGCTTCTTCCCTGCTGTCCACTCGAGCTTGAGCAGTAACTGTGCTTGTTCCCTGCTTTTATAACCGGACTGTGGAAGCACAGCCTTCTCTTTCGTTCAGCGTGTTGGCAACAAGGGGAGAGGATAGTTCCATCAGTGCTTAGGATTGCCTAGCATTATCAGAGGTTGAGACCAGCTAACACATCAAGTTCAGAACTGTTAAACTAACATGCTTTCTTAGTGTATAAGAGAAAGGACCTTATCGTGTTTACCAGTGTCTTTCCAGGGCCCACAGTCATGGCTAGCATGTGTTATTAAACATACTTCATTTAATTCATTAATTACTCTTTAAAAAATTTGCCCTTTTTAGTTCCTATCTCTTCTGTGTCATTGAAACCACTGTGAAATTATATTTTTAATAGGAAGCAGAAACCTGAACAAGAAAAATATGAACCATGACATAGTTCATCTGAGTTAGCATAATACATACTTGGACATTTTTTGAAAAGTAAATGTTTTTATTTAATAAGCAGCTCATGTGAGTATTCTTACATGATTAGAAATATCCTAGAAGGAGTAGAACTGCCTCCTGAGATTAGGTTGCTGTGAGCTTTTCCAATTCAGGGGAGCATGTCAAATATTTTATGTATCTTTTTTTCAAATGGAAGCAAGGGAGCATGGATCAAAATCCCAGGTGTCACTCACTAATGTAACATTTATCTTTCTGCCAAAACTGTCCTCATCTGTAAAATGGAGTAAGGATAATTCTCAAAGGTTACTAGGAGGATGCCTGTGGTAAACAAATAGAATTGCCATGTCAGTACTCGAAGCATTTCCAACAATAGAGGAATGTCAGTTTGTTATGTTATTCATGTGGGTTAAGCCTGAAGGTTGTAAATAACGTGCACAGTTCTATCATGTGATCCTGTCTTCTTGAATGATGCACATTTCTGTACAGTTTCTTCTCTAGTGGAGAAACAGACCATGACCTTTGAAGATCATTCCTAAGGACTCCTTAAGAAGGAACAGTGATTAGATTTGTTTACCACCCTGAGCCTACTTCCTTACAGGTGACCAGTACATATTTGATAATTCCTGAGTAAAAACCTTCACTTGTTAAACTGGCAATGAGTTTTATATGTCCCATTGTACAGATGGACTCAGCAGTAGAGCCGGATTACATCGTGGTTAATTCCGTCTGTAATGGGTATTTACAGACTCCAGCCAAAACTCACTGTCAGATGTATTTCCCTTTTTTGGTGATACTGTAAAAGTAAGAGAAAACAGAAGAGAAGTGGGGCTAGCGCCTGTCATCACTGCAAGTCAGCTTGAGCTTAAGCTTACTCCTAGAGGATTTATTTTTATGATTTTTTTTTTATGGGTATGTGGAGGCAGACTTTCCAGCCAGTTCCCAAATAATTACAGAAACTTGTTTGGCCGACAGCTCAGGCTTGTTACTAACTAGTTCTTATTACTTAAATTAACCCATATTTCTTATCTACACTCTACCACGTGATGGTACCTTTTTTCAACACGACAGTTTCACCTTGTTTCTCTCTATGTCTCCTTACAACTCCTGAGACTTCTCTTTCTTCTTTGTGCTCTTTTGTTGTCTGCAAGTCCCTCCTAACCTCTGCCTGTCTAGCTACTGGCCACTCTGCTCTTTTATTAACCAGTGGGGGCAATACATATTTACAGTGTACAAAGATTGCTCAACAGCAGGTGTGGGTGTTTTGCCGGCACATATCTCGGCACCATGTGCACAGTGCCTTCTGAGGCCAGAAGTGAGAATGGAATCTCATGGAATTTCAGGTGCTTGTGAGCTGCCATGTAGGTACTCTTAAACCTGGGTCCTCTGCAAGAGCAGCATGTGATCTTAATCATTTCTCCAGCCCCTCTAGAGTAGTTTGAAACATCTTTTCTTTGCAGATGCTGTGGAAGTTAATAACACATGTTTACCTGGGAAAGCCGCAAATGCTATGGTCAGAAATTTAGTTTTATTGATCAGAAAGAATGTTTTCGTTATTTGCAATATTGTTTTTCAACTCTACGTTTTTGCATTTCATGTTTGCAAATTTGTTTTGGTGTTTTGAGATAGGATCTCCTTCCTTAGCTCTATCTGACCTGGTACTTGTTATGTATTTCAGGCTGTCTTTAAACTCAAGGAAGTTCTATGCCTTAGCTCCTGAGCACTGGGATTGTAGGCATGTACTGCCACTCCTGGCTGAAATGTTTTCTTTATAGCCGTAATTGTGTTCAAAATATGTTTCTGTCAATGTATATCAAATTGAATTCAAAGTAGCTAACTAAGTCTCACAGCCTTCCCAAACTTCTATTATGACTTGGAAGCCCAGCCCAAAAATGTCTGTAGCCATGCCATGTGAGATAATTCTTTTTTCTCCATCTTTAAGCATGCTAGGAACTTACTCAGATGAATTTGGGAACCTGGATTTTGAGCGATCCCAGCACGGCTCTGGAATGAGCAACAGGTCAACAGCAAAAAGATTTATTTCTGCTCTCAACAGCATTGCTGAAAGAACTTACAATAATATATTTCAATTTCATCAACTTCGTCAGATTGCCAAAGAACTAAACATTCAGGTACCTGAATACTTAACAGATTGTTTTTGTAATAATTTCAGAGGGTCCTCATTAATAGAGGTCTACATTAGTTATAAACTGATTGGTCCATTAGCTTAGGCTTCTTATTAACTCATAACTTATATTAGCCCATTATTCTTATCTGTGTTAGCCACGTGGTTCGGTACCTTATTAGGCGGGGAAGTCACATCTTGCTTCTGTGACTGGGCCAGGACTGTGGAAAGGACTTCCTTCTTCCCAGAATTCTCCTGTTCTCATTGACCTGCCTCTGCTTCCTGTCTGGTTGTCCCACCTATACTTTCTGCCTGGCTACTGGCCAATCAGCGTTTATTTAAAATATAATTGACAGAATACAGATAATTGTCCCACAGCACTAGTCTAAGTTGGGTTTTTGGTTAAGTCAAAGTATTCTTTGCTTTTTCGGAGTGCTATAGAAAGCACATACTATTTTATTTGCCTGGGATACTGGGTGTCTGTCTAGAAGCTGATGTGAAAGTCATGTTTGGCGTGTTCCTAAATGGACTGACTCTGGATGTTCGCTTCCAGGTTGCTGTTTTTGAAAACTTCATTGGATCACTGAATGACCAGGGTTACCTCTTAAAAAAAGGCCCAAGGATTTACCAACTTCAAACTATGTGACATACTTACCAAGTCAGAGCCACCTGTGGTTTATTATAGCTCAAAATCATCTTAATTACAAAAACTGAAAATAAAAGGTCTGAAAAATGGCACATAACTCATAACGAAAAAATGTTAGTTATGGTCAGCTGAGAAGTGGGGAGATTGTACATTAGTAATCCATAATTTATCCAGAAGGCTAAAAGTAAAATGTTTTATTTTATCTAAATAACATGAACATTATTTATACTTTTTCTTGTCATATTTTTATTAGTGTTTCATAGTCTTGTATATCAGGTGTCTATCAGGCATCCAGGTAATATATAAACAAATGAGTATGTATTTTGGTGAAATTTTATTTATATTAAACTTTGAATTTCATAAAATGTTTACATCACAAAAACTTTTCATTTGTTTCTAACCCTTATGGTTATGGTTATGGTTATAGTGGGTCTGACTTGGCTTGTCATTTGGAAGTAGTAGAAATCTTTTGACTTAAGCAGACGTCCTTTCTGGAAAATAATTGTTACAAAATTGTATGAAGACTGATAGAAGAAAAAAAAAATCTTTGAGGAATAGTTTGTAAAACTAGCTAGCTAGCTGCCATGGTGTCTCAAGCACACCCAGCTTCATGCCTCACAGATGCCATTCCTATCCCAGGAACTGCCCCTGTGGAAGGTGGCAGCCGCAAGGAACATCTTTATCCGGCCTCTTTCTGTTTCTGAGTTCAGAAGAAAAAGTACAACAAGAAACATTTGTTTGAAAAGCTGGATTAACTGAGGAGTTTTCTGAGGTCTGCTTCAAGGAGGCAGAACCCATAAAGTCAACATTGATAATAGATTGTGAGAAGCTTCAAGTGAAACTGGACCTCTAGCCAAGACACCCTTCATATCTGTAACCATCAAACACTTTCACATATAAGCACTCAGGCATTGTGAGCCACTGGTTGGAAATATACTAAACTTCCAGGAAAACGGATGAATGAAAAATTGAAGAAACAAAATGAAGGTAGATTTTTCTGTCCTGCTAGCCAATTCCCAAATAAATGACAAGGAGGCTTTTTATTAATGATGAAAGCTCAGCCAGTAGCTTAGTCTTGTTTCTAACTAGCTCTTATACTTAACCCATTCCTATTCATTTACTTTCTGCCTTGTGGCTTTATTACCTCATCTCTGTAGTACACATCCTGCTTGTTCTGCATCTCCTTGTGACTCTACCTTCTTCCCAGCATTCTCTCTACCCTGAAAATCCTGCCTAGCTATTGGCTGTTCAACTTTTTCTTAAACCAATCTCAGTTATATATCTTCACACAGTGTAAAGGAATATTCCACATTTCACACTTTCTGTCTAAAAAGGAAATGTTTTAACTCTAACATAATAAAACTATAAACAATAAGAGTGTCAGGTAAGAATTACATTTACAATGTCCAGTCCATTTGTGTTTGGCATATTTGGAGAAAATACTCCATTATTAATTCTATCTTGATAAGTCTGAAGCTCTGTATCTAATTTATCTTATAACTAAGGAAAACTAACTATAACTGCCTAGTCTTGAACTCCATCAAAGACCTCAGGCATAATGTTACATGAGTAAACAGGAAGTGTAGAGCAAACAACTTCTAAAACAATAGAAACGGCAGAAATAGTTGACTGCCTGAACAGTCACCCAAGGACCCTCTGCAATGCTAGGGCATCCATCTTCAGCCTACAGAGCTAGAATATCTGGCAGACTTCTGTGAAGGAGGAGTTTTGAAGGACTATCCTACCGTGTCTTGGCAGGTATTTTCCTTTATGTCCAGTTTGGACAGTATACTGTCAGCAGTTGAGGCAAGGGCAGTTTTCTTGCCCAAATGGTTAGCTTTTACCACAAAGAAAGCAAATTTCATATGGAGGTTCTTTGCCCATGGGTTTTTTTTTTTTTAAAGTAGTTTGGTGTTGTCAGGAGCAGACATGTCTTATTGTCATGAAGAGCCTTGTTATTATAACATTTTAAATACCATATTCTGTAGGTCTTTGAAGTCTTTGAAGATCACCTATCTAAAATATATCTCTGTGTGATCTTGATAACATACCTAACATGACTATAAGTTTGGTTGTTATAGATGAGTCACTATTAACCTATATTTCTTTATTATTTTAAATAGCTCTTAAGGACTAAAACTTTAAAATGAGCTGCATAGTTATAATACCTTAAGCAAGAAACAATATACAGCATAACAAAAATAACCTTAAATTTTTATCAATATACAAAATTTCATACCAATGTAAAATATTTGAGACAAGTAGTTGTTCAAAAATAGACTCAATCTACCTATTTTATCCCATCACTTTTATATTATATTCCCACTTTTTCCTTTTAGAAAGAGATCCTTGAATCTGATAAAAATCTTTGTTTAGTTTTCTCCCTGACTATAACTAGTAACAATTTGTAATCAATACCCCTAAACAATGACAAACATCCATAACCCACCAAATGATCAAAAATCACCCACCTCATCTTGTGGTATGTGGGTATTGTGTTTTCTAAACTGCTTCATGTTGTCTGGGGGTGCTGGCATCTTTGGGGGACCCAGAGAAAATCAGGATAATGGTCAAGTCCTGGCTAGAATAGTCTGTGAGACTGGACCATTTCAAACAGCCTTGAAGCTGTTCTGGCTGCAGAACTCTGAGGAAACTGCAACAGAGGCACCCTGAGAGCCTGGATCACCTGGGCCACTCATTTTCAGTGGTGTCTGGTCCCCTTGCTGGCTTTTTGTTTCATGCTTGAGCAGGTAAATATGGCACCTGCCTTGTAGTTTTCTAGGTTTATTTCTTTATGTCTGCAGCCAGGATTTCCAGGTCTCCCCTGATCAAATCTGATTTCTCTCAACTTTGAAGGAATCCACAGTCTTTAATTTTCTGTGGAGACAAAAGCATAACCTCTTCCCAATGTAACATTTTTTTAACTACCATTTTGAAGTTAAGGTATTTGTAAAATATGTAGGTTGATTTAATTTAGCAGTTTTTATAATTCAGTGTCTCTCAGCAGCTGTTATTTGCTCATCAGCAACAATCAAAAAGTTTGAAGTCAACGCACCACCCTCCAGATCCAGACTCCCTGTGCATTTTCATCTCTGCATGATTTATTCCTTTTCTGTTATTTATAAATGATTTACTGTTTACACCCATTTTCTCTTAAGTCTATGTACATTTTTAAACACATTGAACCCTGTTTAGAGTTTTTCCCGCAGTCTAGATTTGTCTTCTTTGCATATTTGTCACTTTTTCTGTCTGCATGAGCAAAATCTTCAACCACTGTGCACCCTAACTCATGGTATGCTGGCAGCTCAGGCCCACAGGCAATGGCTGGAAGACACATCTGTGTAACATGGCCCTTAGGAGAGAATGGGACTAGGAAGCCACATTTGTCTCCGCTTTTGTGTGTTTTAAAGAGGGAAGTCTGGGAATTGTGTTCTCTTTTATATCAAAATCCATGCACAGTGATTACGACAGAACGAGGAATCCAGGCTGTGTCGCCAGCTGCTCTGCTATTCCCACTGGGGAGCCAGCTCACTGCTGCTGCTCTACAACCCCTTCCCAAAAGGCAGTGGGGAAGCTCCAAGCTGTGGCTTGCTGTCAGCTCATCCACCATCCAAGAGCATGTGATCCCTTGCCCCTGGTTCTTATTGGGTCACTTATCCCTAGGGACCACACCCATTGGGCAAAGCTGCTCCAATACAATTGACTATCATACTGAATTCTCACAACAGTATCTGGAACCTTTTTTAATGCTTTCTCAGAACTTATGTGAAAATACATGCCCTCCCCCCCATTGGATGCCACACGTAGGCAGATTTTTCTGTCCCACCAGCCAGCTCCCAAATAAATGATAAGAAGACTTGTTAATTATGAAAACTCGGCAAATAGCTTAGTCTTGTTAGCTTTTATAACTTAAGTCAACCCATTTCTATTAATTTACTTTCTGCCTCATAGCATTATTATCTCATCTCCATAGAGCCTATCCTGCTTGCTCTGTATCTTCTTGAGACTTCATCTTCTTCCCAGCATCCTCTCTGCTTCCAAATCCTGCCTAGTTATCGGCCATTTAGCTTTTTTATTAAACTAATCACAGTGACATATCTTCACACAGTGTAAAGGAATATTCCACAAAACAAAATACACCCCAGACTGGGTTGTAGAAATGGCTTACTTAGTTGGTGAGGCTTGACATGTAAGCATGGCGACCTGAGTTCAGATCCTCTTACAAAGCCAAGATGCAACCCTAACACAGGCCTGGGTAGGACGGAGGCAGATCCCTGAAGCTCACTGGCCAGCCTGAACTAGTGAGCCCCAATTCATAGATAGACCCAGTCTCAAAAAAGTAAGGTGAAGTCACTCAACATCAGCTTCTTTCCCTGACCCCTGAACACCTATACCACACACACACACACACACAATGGCACTGTACATTGAATAACCAAAATAAAACAGATGCTCATATTTTACAATGGGCATTTAACTGATGATCCAAAATGAAAATGAAATGTAGGATAAAATGCCGCAAAATACCGTAAAAATATTAAGGCCTGACTTGAAGCAAATGGTAGTTGTTAGTCTAAATATAATGATGTAGTGAATTGAACCTAGGGACACTGAACTGTATCTACAGCTCAATATGGTGATGTCTACTTTTAAAAGATATTTTCCTCTATGCTTATTTTTAGGTGTCATAGTGTTCTTGTGTAGGTCTGAGAATTGAAGTCAGATGATCACAGTTAGCTGCAAGTACCTTCATCAATTGAGTCATCTCATCTGTTGGGGATTTGTTTGTTTGTTTGGTTTTCAAGGCAGGGTTTCTCTGTGTAACAGCTCTGGCTGTCCTGGAAACTTGCTTTGTAAGCCAGGTCGGCCTGGACCTCAGAGAGCTGCCTGCCTCTGCCTCCTGAGTGCTGGAATTAAAGGCGAGCATCTGACCTTGCCCAGCCTAGAGTGTTGAAGGGCAAGAAGAGCTGATAATTTGTTAATAGAACGAAAAGCCTATTTCAGAAAAGTCAATGCATAGTAGCTTTTCATGAAAGAGGAAGATGAAATGCACAATCATTCAAAGAAAGATGGGCCTATCAGATCGTTATGTATAAGGTTAAGACTATTACATAAGAGACTATAAGCCTAATTGTGAGAAACCGCTGAATGTTTTCTTATATTCTATATTTGTTTATTTGGTATCAAATAAACTAACCAAACTAACAGCTAAAAGTGGGGTGGTTGTGGTGCACACCTTTAATCCCAGCACTTAGGAGGCAGAGGCAGGTGAGCTATCTTGAGTTTGAGGCTAGCCTGGTCTATATAGTGAGCTCCAGGACAGCCAAAGCTACACAGAGAAATCCTGTCTCGAAAACCCAAATAAATAAGTAAACAAATAACTAAAGTGGTTTACATCTTCCAGCTAGGCAGCTTTTGTAACTCCAAAGAAACCATCAGGTACCCTCCAGCCCAAACCCCACGGGTTTCATCTCTTGCTGGCTGCCACCCACCACCATCTCACTACAAAGGGTCTGGTCTCTGCTTCCTCTTCCCTCTGCCTATTTCTCACCAGAATTAGCCCAACTTTTTGAGAAACAGATGAAACCGTTCCAGTGGTAGTTTAAAAATAAAGTCTTGAGGCTGGAGAGATGGCTCAGCGGTTAAGAGCATTGCCTGCTCTTCCAAAGGTCCTGAGTTCAATTCCAAGCAACCACATGTGGCTCACAACCATCTGAAATGAGATCTGATGCCCTCTTCTGGCCTGCAGGCAGACACACAGAATATTGTATACATTTAAAAAAAAATAAAGTCTTAACATTGTTAAAATGACATTCTTAGATTTTCTTTTCATGTATAATGTGGATTTTTTTCTTATTTAACATGTTTGGAATTTTAAAGAGTTTTTAAATTTTTAACGTTTTGCCTGGATATATGTCTGTGCCATGTGTGTTCCTGGTCCCGTGGAAGGCAGAAGAGGGAATCAGAGCTCCTGGAACTAGGGTTAGGTTGAGAGGCACCATGCGGGTGCTAAGATCTAACCTGGGTCTTCTGAAGAGCTGCCAGTGCTCTCAACCACTGAGCCATTTCTCTAGTCCCTAGCTTTTTCTCTTAATAGCAGTGTTCCAATAGGTGTACAAGAAATTAGCTGGCCGGTGGTGGTACACCCCTTTAATCCCAGTACTCGGGAGGCAGTGGCAGGCAGATCTCTGTGAGTTCGAGGCCAGCCTGGTCTACAAGAGCTAGTTCCAGGACAGGCTCTAAAACTACAAGCGAAACCCTGTCTCGAAAAACCAAAAAAAAAAAAAAAAAAAAAATAGCGGGGCTTGGTAGTAGATGCCTTTAATCCTAGCCCTTGGGAGACAGAGTCAGGCATATCTTTGAGTGGAAGCCCAACCTGGTCTACAAAGCAAGTCCAGGCCAGTCAGGGCCACACGGAGAGATCTGTTCTCCAAAAACAAGATAAAGTTAAAAATGATCTTGATAAAATGCTCCTCAAATCTATAATTGTCAAATTTAATTCAAGCTTTAAGGACAACCTTAAGATGATTGTATGCTTTCAGACTGGACTGAAGGAAGATAGTGGAAAGACAGCAGAACCGTTGATTGCCATTTGACAGGAACTTGGTGCCCTTCTACTGGTACTGCCCTTGCCTGGGAGGCCCTCAGTTCAAGCCCAACACTGAAACAAAAGGTAGAAATATGTTTGTAAGGTTAGGAAGCCAATGTACCAGTAAGATGTAACTTATAGCAATAGGTTCATTGTTAGAACAGTGAACTGATTTGTGATTTGTTACTAGTTTGGATCTCTCTCTCTCTTTCCCTCCCTCCCTCCCTCCTCCTCCTTCTGTCTCTCTCTCTCCCCCCTCCCTTCTCCTCCTCCTTCTCTCTCTCTGTCTGTCTCTATTTCTCTCTCTGAGACAGGGTATCTCTGTAGCTTTGGGGCCTATCCTTGAACTAGCTCTTGTGGACCAGGCTGGTGTGGCCTTGAACTCAGAGATCTGCTTGCCTCTGCCCCCCCCCCCCAGTGCTGGGATTAAAGGCGTGTGTCACCACCACCCTGTTTTGGATTTCGTAAGAATAAACTTCTGGGGCTGGAGAGATGACTCAATGGTTAATAGCACTAACTGCTCTTTCAAAGGACCCAGGTACGATTGCCAGCACCCACACAGCTTTCTGTAACTCCAGTTCCAGGGGATCTGACACCTTCACGCAGACATACATGCAGGCAAAACACCAATGCACATTAAAAAAAAATAAACCTTAATAAAAATACTTTATAAAAGAAGAATAAGCAAGTTTCTTTTGTACACCTATTTCCATACCTATAAAAGTAAAGGAAATAAGAGAATTTATGTTAGAGTTGTTAATAGGGTTAAATGCACAATAGCTTATACAGTAAACACTTTTTCCAAGTAAATAGTGGTTGCTCTGATTGACATTTTTCATTGATTCTTTGGACCTATTCATAATGTTATTTAGTGCTCCCAAAACAGGGTAGGTACTTTAATACCTTTAATCCAACACAAATACTTTAAAACTCCTCCAGTGGTCAGAGAGTGCCACGCACACCTGTAGGCCAGTTGGCACCAGAGACTTAGATGACTGGCTTCCTATGGCCACGTGGCACTTGCTCCTGGTCTTCCCTGCCTGTCATTCTTAGTCCGAAGGCGAATGAGCTGCACAGCTCACGAGCCCGCCGGCCTCAGCGGCACGTGCTTGCCGCTGCCGCCCGGGGGCGTTGGGGAGCAGAGCTGCTGGGTGTCGTGAAAGTGTCGTGAAAGCGGCCTTCCTTGACGGTTCCGGGCCACCTGTAATAAGCGGGACGTACTGGAGTGTGGAAATTAGTATGGAGACATCCTTGCGGCTTGGGCATTGCCGGGTTCCCGCGGAGAAGCTGGCGGTCGGCGCCTGGGACTGCTGAGTTCTCGACTCGGGTTGTGCAGCGGCCGCAAGGCCATGCTGGCTTGGCGCGTGGCGCGCGGCGCGTGGGGGCCCCATCGCTTGGCCGTCCGGCCGCCGGGGGCGCGGCTCGGCAGGGGAGGCTCCCGCAGGGCCCTGCTGCCGCCCGCGGCCTGCTGCCTGGGCTGCGTGGCCGAGCGCTGGCGCCTGCGTCCGGCCGCCTTCGCCTTGCGGCTGCCCGGCGCCGGCCCGCGGAACCACTGCTCCGGCGCTGGGAAGGCGGCGACCCCGGGGCCCGCGGCCGGAGAAGGCGCCACCGCGCAGGCCCCGGGCGCCCCTTGGGGCCCGGCGAGCGCCGCCAGTCCGGTACGTACGAGAGTCGGCCGAGCAGGTGACGGGCTCGGCGCTCTGTCGCGACAGTCGGCGTTCTGGGAAGTTACGGGCGGGCGGCGCGTTCGGTCGCCGTGAGCTTCGGGGGGCCCCAGCCGGGTACGGTCTCTGGCCAAATTAGAACCCACTTTGATCCCGGTCTGTCTACACCCGTTGCTGGGAGGTGTGTCTGCACGTTGCATTGGAAAAACATAGCTCTCGCTCGTCTAGTTAAAAATCTATTTTTAATTTTTTGAAGCGAATCTTCAGTGGATAGGGTAAATTCGGAAGCGTCTAAGAACGGCCCATCTGTTAGCTTGTGCAGGTTTGGTTCATCAACCTTTGGCCTTTGGTCATCATATACAATAGCACAGAGGATAATTATTTAGCGTGGGTTGTAATGAAAAGATCCTTCAACTTTGTATTATAACTTAAGACTATTCTTGAGGTAACAAAAGGAGATATTTGTCCACCTTACCTGCTAACATAGCGTCCCAGGCAGGAGACCCCAGAGCATGAGTGTGGCACACCTTTTGTTGTCATGTTAGCAAAGCTCGTGCAATTATTACATCTTCAATTGTTAGGTCTTTAGAGGCCCCTGTACTGCTCCGCTTTCATCAGTTACACAGCATGGGCTGAGGTGGGGTCTCAACTTCAGGAATAGCTTTAAAGCCCTTCGGAGCTTGAACGCTGGATGCCTTGAAGCGGCCCTCAACCTGGCTGAAGCCCTACCCAGCACAGTTGGCCGAGTATGCCGCAGGTTATCTGGTTGGGTAATCTGAGATTAAGTTTTCCCAGTGTTGACTTGTACAGATGTATGTAATAACTAACTAGCTCTCAGTGAGCGTTTCTTGTAGGGCTCGAGCTCCTTCGCTGGCCCAGTAGCTAACCGTCCCGTTGTAGTGTGTTCGCCACGGAAAGTGGTGAGACCGCTTGCAGCAGCTCTGACTTAGTCTTGCCCCACGGGTGTGTCAGACTAACTTTGGGGCTCTTCATTCCTGGCTTTGCTTTGTATCACATCTTCTCCACCATGGGCTAGCTTCCCCTCTTCCCAGTTTGTGAGTTGCTGTGATAGTGGATCAGTGCGTGACTGACCTTGTTCCACAATGTGCTCCCCAGGCTTGTCCTCCTTACCCGCACAAAGGTCAGGACAGCGTCCCTGATCCCTGATCCGTCTCACCAGCCTGACACTTTTCCTAAGTTTCAGAAATGTTCTAATATTTTGCACCTGGGTGTAAATGAGTATGTTTTCATACGACTTTATAATGTGATCCGACTTTGAATAGAACATTCCAGAGTAGAGGGCAGTGTTGCTTCTGATTTGGTGTAGTAGGATTTGAAGTTCTACAATTTTCTCTTTTTTTAAATTTACTTTTATTTCATTTGCATTGATATTTTACTTGAACGTATGAGGGTGTGAGGGTGTCAGATCTTGCAGTTAGAGACAGTTGTGAGCTGCCATGTGGGTTCTGGGAATTGAACCTAGGTCATCTGGAAGAGCAGTCAGTGCTCTTAACTACTGACCCAACTCTCCTTCCCTGAAGTTCTATAATTTTCAGTGACAGTATTTTGTCATCTGATTCCAACAGCCACCCCATTATCCCTCTACACCAGTATGCTTTCTGTTGGATTCTTTTTTTGTAAGATAAATGCCTTTTCTTAGGAGGTAGGTGGCTCATGAGATTTTAAGATATCTTGAGAAATGAACATTGATGCTTTTTCCCTTTGGTGCGTGCACACATACTTGCTATGAACACATGCAAAGATGAGGACAACTTTCCTGGTGTGTCTGTTCTTTCTGCTGTGTGTCCTGGCAACTCAGGTTGTCAGAGTTGGCACCAGGTACCCACACCTGCTGAGCTCACCAGCCTGCCCCCCCCCTTTTTCTCTAAGAAGGTTAAGGTTCAGGCAAATTGGTTACTAATTTATTGATTTAAAAAGATGTTAGAGTGGTTCTTTGAAGACAAAGTCCAGCGGGCGAATCCGCTTTCAGGCTCCAGGGACAGACATTTTCTTGCTGTTTCTGTCCCATGTGGCGCAGGGCATGTCAGCTCTACTGGGCTGGAGTTCTAAAGTTGCAGTGCTCCCCTGAATCTCCTGTTTGGCACAGGAGGGCCGTCTTTCAGGGCAGCTGCCAAGGGGCCCTTTTGTCAGTGCCAGTTTCTATAGTTTGGCTCCAAATGAACTTTCAAGAAGTCACAACTCCAATTGGGAGCTGGGAACGCCCTCAGTTTTTATTTGAGGGAGGAGAAAGTGTCTCAGCATCTCCATGGCCACTTTAGAAATGGAGAGATTTACAGAACTCTCCATTTCCATGGGTTATTGGTTTTGGTTTTGGTTTTTTTGAGACAGGATTTTTCTGTAGCTTTGGAACCTGTCCTGGAGCTAGCTCTTGTAGACCAGGCTGGTCCCTAACTCACAGAGATCCACTTGCCTCTGCCTCCAGAGTGTTGGGATTAAAGGCATCCACCACCACTGTCCAGCTCATTTCCATGTGTTTTAAAGTATGAATTTGTATTTTATAAAAACTGTGCTGTTTTTGTCTTTCAGTATGAAAATCCATGGACAATCCCAAATATGTTGTCAATGACGAGAATTGGCTTGGCCCCAGTATTGGGCTATCTCATTCTTGAAGAAGATTTTAATGTTGCACTAGGTGTTTTTGCTTTAGCTGGGCTAACGGATTTGGTAAGTTATGAATATGTTTGCTTTTTGCTCCCTTCCAAATCCCACACTACCCATAATTCCCCTGGAGTACTGGAAGAACAACCTCAGCATGAGTGTGATCTAGCACTTTGTGTAAGGACTTGTCTTCAGTGTCCATGTGGAACTGCTTTTCTGAGATCTAGAGGATCTAGAAAAGATGATAAAGATCTAAGAGATCTACAAGTGTGAAGGTCCTGGAGAGCTGTAGGAGAGGATAATCTTTACCCTTGGTTTTTAACTTCTCTAAAAAAAAAACCACACATGTAGAAATGTTCAAGATCCAAGTACTTGCTGTAGCGGTAGAATGAAGAGAAGTTCTGGCACTCTGTGTCTACTGTGAAGGAAATAGTCTGATCTGCAGGGAAAGTGGAGGGGATGCGGCCCAGGAGCTGGTGCAGGTCGTGTTCTCCTTGGAACTGTCATTTAGCAACACACCTACGACTGCTGTGCAGTGAAGGCCTTGGTTCAAGATGGGAATTGGGCATCCTTTTTCCTACTTCCTCAGCACATGGACAAGGAGAGGCGTTCTTTGGTATCACTGTCAGTTTGAGGAGTGTGATATCAAATTAGAATTTGGAAAACAGTGCCATAGAAGGCTCTGTTGCTTTTGCTGACCAGCACTGCCATCATAGGTGACTGTATTTGTTACCTACCTTTTTATAGAGGGTTTGAAATGCCTTACAGAATTTTATGCCCACAAACACAGTTGAGAGAAGTGGAAAAGGATAGAGGAAAAACTTGAGGTCAGGGCGGTATGAGCATGTGGAAATAGAACCAATATTTTCTCAGACAGGAAAACTGGGAGATCTGTTTACACCTGGATAGGAGATAAATTTGTGTCTTCAAACCTATTTGTTTTTGAACAGTTTTGCTCAACATTTATTTTAATGAGAATAGAAAACTGATTTCCCAAAAGTAAAGGTCGTATGGAAATTTAAAAACGTTTTGGGCGGTGGTGGCCCACGCCTTTGATCCTAACACTTAGGAAGCAAAGACAGGCAGATGTCTGAGTTTGAGGCCAGCCTGGACTACAGAATGAGTTCCAGGACAGGCACCAAAGCTACAGAGAAACGCTGTCACGAAAAACCAAAAAAATAAAATAAAAAAAAAGTTTGCTCTTCTGTCTGTGGTTCATAGAGAAAAACACACATGTTTTACTAGGTGTCATAGAGACACCTAGTAACAGTAGTGTTAGTAATCAGTGAAGTTAACGGAAGGCTTTGAAGGTGGACAGATGTGAGCATTTGCGTTGTCTTAGTGTTTCTGAATATGCAGCAGCTACAGCCTTTCACATGAGCCTTGCCTTTCCTTCTCAGATGGTAGTTCTCCTTTGTCAGCATCTGTTCGTCTGCTCATCATTTCTTCTCCTTTCTTCAGGGCCTGTTTGTCCCTCTCCTGAAGCTCTCTCCACTCATTATTGGTGTGGTCTGAAAATCTGTCCTAGAACATTAGACTGATAATGAAATATTTTAGATAGTAAAGTTGTTTTTTTTTCCCTCAGACGTTGGATTTACCTTTTATATTTGTTAATTTGTGAGGGCTTTGTGGGGTAAGGGGTTCAGCTGCCACATGAAATGGCCTTATTGAATGAGAGAGGCACCCCATTAACAAGCGCAACATGATGTGTATGGAAACCAGAATTAACTGGTACCATATTGTGCACTTTCCCATGGAGATTTGGATGCCTCCGCACCTGCTGGTTTTAAGCAGGGGAATGGCAGGATCTGATTGTGTGGGAAGTAGGCTCTAGGCCAGCAAGAGTTGGGAGCCAAAGAGCTGGTGAGGAAGTAGCTTAGACTGAGATGGAGTTTGGAGTTAGAAGTGGATGGGTTTGGATAAGTTTGAATAAAGTATTGATATGTTATTATACCGACAGAGTGACTGGAAATAAAACAGGATCACCAAGGCACCCCACCCCCACCCATTTTTAAAATCAGGTTCTTGGTGGTAACACTGGGGGATGGGGAACCCTTGAGACAGGACAGAGTTTAGGGGATACCACCAAGATCCTGATAGCTGTTGCTTTAAGTTGAATGTGGTAATGTAGACCAGAAGATGGCAGATTGGGAGCTGCCTGATCAGAGAATATATCTAAGTGAGGTAAATTAGTCAGTGAGAGGGAGAAGTTGGCAGGGACGTTAGGGATGGTGAGAAAGGAAGATGAGACAGTGCCAAAGTGTCCCAGAGAGTAAGCCACAAAAGTGTGAGGTCACATGATCTGGAAATGCAGAGCACATTGGTGATCTGCATGAGAACTTTCTAGAGGTGTGAGGATGATTGGCCTAAGTTGGTAAGCAAATGAGGGATGGTGGTGCCTGGCGCTGGTTTTAGGGCAGTTTTGTTTTGTAGGGGAATAGCGAAGGAGGGTTGTTTTAAAGACGGGTGTGCTGGGGAAGATTTTGGATTAGCTGAGTAATCAAATGAGGAATGGAATTCCATTAGGGGAGACAGAAGATGAGTGCAGCTGGCTGTGTATTAGGTGCAATGCAGGGAATACTTCTGGTTGTCTTTTTACTGTTTTCTTCTGGGAAAGTAGAGACATGGCTGTGGGCTAGAATGAGAGCGTTTAATAGGCATGAAGTAGGTGGGGTAAAAGCATAAGATAATACTGTTAGTAGAAAACAGCTAGACATTGAGTGCACACAGAAGGCTGTGGTCATGAATTCGTGAAATCAGTCAGCCCATTTATGTATTTTTTGGAGCAGTGTTTAGCCATTTGCATGCAGGCCTGATGTGCATGGTGTTGGTGTTGTGGGAGGAATGAAGTGCAGTGAGAGCAGTGTGCTTGTTTGCATAGGAGTGATGTGAGTTAGAGCAATAGTGAAGACGGGAGTAATGCCAAAAAGTGGGAAGTGAAGAACAGAACCTATACCAAAAGCTGGGTCTTCAAGGCCTTAACTCCCCATTATTGATCCACTTAAAATAGCAGCACCAAAGGCAGGCTGATGACTGCGAGATCTGGACCAGCCAGGTCTACATAGTAGGCTCCAGGCTGCAGAGTAAGAGAATCTGTCTGTGAATGAATGAATATTACAGGGTGAGGGGAGGGAAAAGGCAGTGGGGGAGAAGAAAGCTGATTGTTCTAATAGTGATTGGAGTAGTTAGTAACTGCTCTTTTGAGGACTTGCTAAAAGACTGAACAAGTATTAATCATATTATGTGCTGAGGGCAGCCAAGGCTTTTAGGTAGGTAGGTGTTACCTGTTTTAAGCAGGAAGAAAAGCCAAGTCAGAGGCCTTGTTCAAGGTCGTGCAAGGAGGGAGAGCAGGACTTGCATCAGTCTGTTCTGCTGTTGTCTGTGTGGTTGCTGGTGGGTTTTGTTTTGTTGTGCTAGGGATCATCTGGCCTTCTGTGTGTCAGGTGAGTGCTGTGCCCTGAGCCATATCCTCAGACCTAAACCAGCGACTCAACCACTCCTGGGACTGTCTTTCTCCTTAACTTATGCTTAGTTTTACATAAGTTAGTTTTAATTTATATTGTTTTCTTAGAAATAAGAATAGATTTCAAACATTTGTTGAAGTATAAAGTTAAATAAAATGAGTACTATACATTGGAGCTTTGGATAAACAAGGCAGACATATCTGTCTGTCATGTGACTAGGCAGCACCTGTTTTTGATCCTTTTTGTGGCCCTCGTGACCAAAGCTGGCCCCTCTCGAGTTAGGCTAGAGATTCAGTGTTTATGGTAAAAGAAAGCTTGGCAACCTAGTGTGATCTAGGTTAAAATATTGTTTCTAATCAAAATAAGTAATAAAAGAAGTAATTTGCTAGGTGTGGTGATGTACTTCTTTAATTGCAGCATTCAGGAGGCAGAGGCAGGCAGACCTCTGAGTTCCAGGACAGCCAGGGCTACATAGTGAAACCCTATAATTTAAGTATTAGCATTTTAACTAGGTAGGTAGGTACAGAGGATTACATTTTTCTTTCATAGAATGTTGAATTATTGAATTAATAGTGGTACTAAACAATATGTGTGTGTGGCACATTTATCTCTTGTGTTTGGGGGTGGGGAGGTCATCAAACCCAGGGCTTCATAGAAGCTAGTTAAACTAAGCTCACTGAAATACACCCCAGCTCTCTATGAAGTAAATTTAAAATTAGATGAGAGGCAAAGAGATGGCTCAACTGTAGAGTGCTTCCTGCTCTTCCAAAGGACCCGAGTTTGAATCTCGGTACCCACATCAGACAGCTCCCAGGTGCCCAGTTCTGGAAGATTTAACAGTTTCCTCTGGCCTCTGTGAACACACACAAACACACAGCTTACAGTCACACATATACATAAGTTTTAAAACAGGACCCACAAGAGTCAGCCAATACAGGAAAACAGAGATGTGAAAGCTGAGTGTCTCACAGTTAAAAAGTAGTTCTTAGAGGCAGCAGCAGCCGTTTTGGCTCAGAACAGTAGGCGCTTAGTCCCAGCTGTCAGTCAAGCTCTCCGGGAGCCCTGCGGGCTATCCCTGCGTTTACGTTTGTGCTCATTTCACATGGGCATGTTGTGGAGTTAGTAAGAAGTCAGGACCCCTTGGAGAAGAAAGAACAGTACTATAAACGTGAAATTTGTTTAGATAATTGCTGTTTTAGAAGCTAAAAGACTAAGAATGTTTGGGGATAAGAAATGAGATTTTGCTGGCATTTTCTGAAAACATAGTTGTTTCTGGTATCTCTTAAGCTACAGATTACCTACTCTGTTCCTATGATGATGTTTATTTAAAAAACACTTCTATTTTCAGTTGGATGGATTTATTGCTCGAAACTGGGCCAATCAAAAATCAGCTTTGGGAAGTGCTCTTGATCCACTTGCTGATAAAGTTCTTATCAGCATCTTATATGTTAGCTTGACCTATGCAGATCTTATTCCAGGTAAGAACACTTGTGTGTACTTTAAATAACAGGGAAGAACAATGGTAATGAGCTTAGGCCTTCTCTTGAGAAATAGTTTTTCTTCAAAAATATGTTTTCAGCTTTAAACTGTTTCCTCAATTTTAAATAAGCTATTTTGCTTGCTACAATGTTTATTGTAGAATTGTGTTCTTGTTACACTAGTAGAAACAGTTTCTTTATGACTTTATTTAAAATTAATTGAGATAATAGTCCACAGTGCTGATTCATAATACTCTGGAATTTTTTGTTGATACTTTATATGTTTCTAGCACACAGATATTTGGAAATAATTTAAAATCTTCACAAGTAGCTGATTTGTTTTTTCAATTTTTATTTTATGTATGTGGTGTGTGTATTTTGCCTGCATGTATGTTTGTGCCCATGGAAGGCAGAAGAGGATATCATATTCACTGGGACTGAAGATAGAGACAGTCGTAAGCCACCATGTGGGTCCTGGAATCTAACTCAGGTCTCCTAGAAGAGCAGCTGGTGCTCTTAACTGCTGAGCTATCTCTCCAGCCCCCAGGGTTATCTTTATTTAGTACAGTTTATTTATAATGGGAACTCTGATACTGTGAAGATATCTGTAAATTTTGCCTTATTTTTTAAAAAAGATTTATTTATATGATTGTTCTATTTACATGTGTGCCTGCATGGCAGAAGAGGACATCAGATCCCATTATAGATGGTTGTGAGCCACTGTGGTTGCTGGGAAATGAACTCAGGACCTCTGGAAGTGCTTTTAACCACTGAGCCATCTTTCCAGCCCCCACATTATTCGTTATTATTCAGTTTCAAATTATATACATACAGAATACATTGTCTGAATATTCTGAAACTTTATGGTCTCTTGCTTTATGTGTTGTCATGCCTCTATGGTTCTTTGTTGGGAAATTAGGTTGGTATGATAAATAACCTAGCCAGCTCAAGAAGAATGGGTATTTTTTAATGGTTAAAAAGGGGAAACTCACGCTACAAAAGTGGAAGGTCTGACGTCCTATCCGTCCAGTGGACACTGTGTGGAGAGAGCAGACACCTGTGTCCTCCCGGTTTTGCTACCTGGACCCCAGGTAGCCACACCCTAACTAGATGTGATTGGTTGATAGTTTCCCCATCATCTCCCCCTTTTGTTTAAACAAGATCGATCCAAACCCAACACAGCTATATACAATAGGAACAGATACCAAATATAAAATTACAAACAATAAACAGTATTAAGCTAGGAACGCATAACAAAAGTTTTACTAAAGATTTTATTTTAAGGAGTCTAACTATTGTATTGAAATTAAGCTTGGCTAAATCATGAGGAAGGTAACTATAATAATCTAATCTTTAACTCCATCAAAGATCTGAGAAGGGAAATAATATTACTTGGAACCGTCCTGTGCAGCTGATATCCAAAACAGGTCTTGTCTAGTTTCCTTATCAGTTCTTTGTTTTGTGCTTCGGCTGTATTCATCAAGCAGATTTTCTTCCTCATCCCCTCAAGAGTTAGAAGTGAGGTTTAAGAACAGAAGCTGGTTCATTGTGTCTGGTAAAAGAAGTGGTGTCTTCTTGTATTGTCCGTTAGTGTTCATTGTTGGCATTTGATAGGTGAAGTGTAGTGATGCCTCATTCTTGTCTCTACGTAGGGTCCTTGAGTGTCCATTGTTGGTGTCTGGTAGACACGTTTAGTGATGCTCGTCCAGTTTGATGCAGGGTTTCAAGTGCTCAAGACACATTAGTTATAACTAATAACATTAATTATTAATAACTAATAACATTATTAGTTATTAGATATTCTTAGCTGTTTCCAGTGTGTCTGATCTTAGAATCAGCATTTTTCCAACGGGAAAATAAAAATCTGTTGGGGATTTGATTGATTTGGTTACATGGAATTTATAGACATCTCTTGACAGATTTATTCTCAGGTATCTGATAGTTCATAATGTTCTTGCCATTGGAATCATTTAAGCTTTGTTGTGTGATGATCATTGTTACTGATGTGACCGCAGTCAGGTCTTTTCCTATGTTAGCCTGTGTCTAGTAAGACTTACTCCCTCTGACGCTGTTAGTCTGCTGGCTCATCTCCAGGCCCAGTATGCACTGTCTGTGGTTGTGACTGTTTCTTTTATCTCTCTCATTTCCTCACTGCACTGTTTGTCTCATGCTGAGCTGGAGCAAGCCTGACTCACCCTTGCTCAGACGTAGCTTTTACAACCATTTTGAAGGGTGATTCCTCTAGGGAGTCATAGATCCTCTTTGCAAATTAAGTAGTAGTTTTTCTTGGAAATTTCTTCCAAGTGTTCATTATGACAGAACACTGAGAACTTTTTCTTGGCATTTTATGGTCTAGCATGTTTTCCCTTTAAGCTGCTATTGAGGTGAGTTGTAGTACTGTTTTTCTAGTGTTAAAACAACCTGTAGTCCTTGTGAAAATCAAGCTTGGCCATGATACATGGAGATATTGTTGGATTTGGTTTGATCATATTTTGTTGGTTTTTTTTTTTTTGTAAAAGAAGAATTATATTTGGAGCAAAACAATAGCACAGATTATAGGGGAATGCCCTGTCAAGATCGACATTGCACCGTTTGAGTGAGAGTACTCAAGGGCCCAGGTGTTCTCTGAGGTTTCTGTCCTGCCCGGTTCCCGCAGTCATTAAGTCCCAAAGAAATCATACAGAGGTCTACATTAATCATAAACTGATTGGCCCATTAGCTCATGCTTCTTATTAACTCTTATAACTTATATTAGCCCATTCTTATCTGTGTTAGCCACGTGGCTCAGTACCTTTTTTTAGCGGCGTAGTCACATCTTGCTGCTTCTGTGTCTGGACAGGACTGCCTTGTTGAAGATTTTGCATTCAGATTATGAGATTAGCCTGGCATACTTTTTTGTGGGAGGCATTTTTTTGTGATTTTTGTCCCTACCAGTGACCTTCTACTTGCTAGGTATTATTCTACCACTGAGCTAAATTCCCAAGCTGTAGCCTGGATTTTGTTTCTTGAAAAGTCTTTGTTGGTTTTTAAAATTAGTTTTTTAAGTTACAAAGTAATGGGTTTCATCATGGCATCTTCATCAATAGGTGTCATTACACATTGTTCTCAGTCATTCCCCTTTGTCTCCAATGGACCCTTTTCATTCTCTAGTTAGATGCCCTCTGCTTCCTGTTACACATGATACCATTACCTGCTCTGCAACCACCTTGCTTAAGATCTTGTTCTTTCAAGGATCCCCTTTCTAGCTTTATGACCTACAAAAGTGTAAATACGCACATACATGCACACATACATGTGCACATTCATACACATAAAATTTTAAATTTAAGTTCTACATGAGAGAAAATGTGATTTTGAGTCTGACTTACAGAGCCCAATAATTATTTCCAGCCTATTTGCCATAAACATTATGACTTCCTTTTTCTTTTAATGGTGTAAAATTTTTGTTTATCTAATCATTTGTGCGCATCTAGGCTGTTTGAGTTTCCTGACTTTTTTTAATAGTGCAGCAATAAACATGCAGTTCTCGGAGTCCTTCTGCTGTGTACTTGAGTGGCATAGCTGGGTTATGTGGTGGTTTTGTTCTGTCTCTTGAGGAAGCTTCATACAGATCCCTCTAGTAATTGCATTCTCATCATCAGTGAACAAGGCTCCTGTTCCCCACAATCTCCTCAGCATTTGTTGTCATCTTTTCTTGGTGACAGCCATTTTCACTGGCCCGTTTTTAATGCCAGTGTTGTAACTTACCAAACAGGTTAGTGACTTTTTTCTTAAGTTCTTGAGTAGTATTTATGTGACATTACAGTTTTTCATCTTGAATGTTTGATAGAATTTGTTGAAACCATTGAGAAGAATTTTGAAAGGTGATTAATTTTTAAAATTGTTTAATTGTTCCAGGGTAATTCAGTTTAATAATTCATCCTTTGTACCTTTTGTAAGTGGTGATTTTCTTCCTTAAGAACTTAACCATTTTATTTATATGATTAAGTTATTATTTTAGCAATTTTTGTTGGTACCTTAAGATTTATGGTATATAACAATTCCGCATTTTTGTCTTGAGCCTTACTCCCTTTGCTTTTCTCTTGATTAGTTTTGTCACATGCTTGCCAGTCCTGTGAGTCCTAATGAACCAAATAAGGCTTTGAAAAGACTCAGATTATTTACATTATTAAATATTGCTCTCCTCCCCTTCTGTCTTTCTCCTTCTCTGAGTTTTCCTTGATCTTTTTTTTGTATATCAGTTCTTTTAGTAGAAATAAAAAAGACACTACATTTAATGAAACATTTTTAATAACTATATTAAAAAATAAGAGAGATTATAATTTTGATGAGGTATTTTATTTAATGCGCTGGATTAATGACATTCTTCTGGGCCATTGATGAGCTAGTAAGGTGCCTCCAAACCTGAGGATCTGTTCAATCTTCTGGACCCACATAGAAGAGAGAGAACTGATTCTGAAAGTCACTTCTGACTCCTGTCCCAGCACATGTGTACCCCTGCCCACATGTTCACACACTAAATAAGTCTTCGGGTGTAATTCAAAAGTGATTCTAGCATATACTCAACAAGAAATTACCAAATTAAAGTATAAAACTTCAAAATAAAGTGTTTATCTGTATTTACTGCACCTTCCTATTTTGGTGAGCTGTGGTATTGACCGCACAGACTATTGATGAGCACATTTCCCTGAGGCTGCATTTTCTGCTTATGTACCATTTCACTTCATTGTGTGTGTTTTATGTTAGTGGCTTTGTCATTGTCCATACAGAATATTTTCCTGATAATCTTTTGTCTGGCTGGCTAATAATTATTTTTTAGATTGGGTGTGGCTCAGGGTCAGAACATTTCCCTAGTATGCACAAGGCCCTATGTTCAATCCTCGGTACAATTAAAATAACAATATTTTTTAGTTGTCAATTTGTATGGATGCTGTAGGTGTCTTTTAATGATTTCAAGCTTAACTGCATGTTCAGAGACTATGCTCCATGACTTTAGTCTCGTAGCTTCTATACAATCAGATTTTATAAATGTGTGCTTCAGGGAATTGGTACTCTGCAGTACTATGTTGTGATGTTCTCTGTATAAGCTCAGTAAGTGTAATTTTCAGTCTTATTGAAATCTTTCACATCTTGACTCCCCTTTCTCTCCCCCCCCCCACTTTGGTTTGCTTGAAAGTTACTGAGAGATGAGGTTAAAGTTTTTTCTTCATGTCTTGTTTTACTCATCTCTCCTCTACCCCTGCAATTCTAATTTTGCTTTGTTATTTCTTTTTAAAATCATGATATTAAAAGCACATAAGTTGGAATTGAATATTTATGACAAATAAAGTATTTTATTTGGAAGTGGCCCACCAGATGGTTGCAGGTAGTAAAATGACTCCAGAGACACTGCCAGATCCGAGTGCTGTATTGACTCCAAGAGTACTGCCTAAGTTTGCATTCTATAGACCTCCATCCCGGCACAGATTTCTCACAGTTAATGGTTTGATTTGCAGAGGTTAGCTGCTTTTAAACTATGGTTACTGTTAATTTATCTGCTAATGCTTACTGTAGAAATGTTTGCTTAACGATTAAGGAAGTGCACCTAAAAATCATGGTCCACATGGTTCATTGTAGCCTACTAGAGTCACATGCTCTGCTAGACACATTTTCTCTTTGAAACAGCACTGTCATGGAGGGTGAGACCAAGATAGATTCAGTTTGCTCTGCAAGTGCAGGTGCAGTCAGTAGTATGTCAGGACTGGAGAGGGCCCTAAACACTTCTTCAGATTACCTCTGAGCTCTTTAAAATCCCACGGGAAGCATATCGGTAAACTGATTTGAATTCAGGATTTTTCCCATTAAATTTATTTTGTAAAAGATTCAGGATTGTGTGTTAAACTTTGTATGGTACAGAAGGCACTAAAGTGAAGTAAGTTCTCTGTCCTCCCATTTAACATATCCTCCTGTTAACTATGGCCCTGGGACCATGCTGGAAAATCTTAGGAATATGAGTTGGGTATCCCCAGTGGCAAGCAGCTTGGGGTTTTGGATTGTTTGGGGATTAGTGATGTTCAGCTGGCAATGTGCAAATATTCCAAAATCCAAGAAACTGAAATCTGAAACATCTCTTGTCCAAGCACAATGGATAAGGGAGACTCAAGCCTGTGATAAGAATTGATTGACAGGCGAGGTGTAGGGAGAAGAATAATAGTTGTGTGGGTAGAAACTAGCTCAACAAGAGTGAATATATTTTGTATTTCTGTAAGCGGTATGTATACGCTCTTTAGAGTGTAGACTACAATTCAGATACAAGGAATACTGAGACCTCAGGATATTTTAACTTCCCTTACATCCCCATTCACCTCCCTATCATTACTTTACATTCAGTTCCAGTGACCGTGACATCTTTTTCCCAGAATCACAAAGCTGAGAAGAGTGGGGTATGGGGAGGCTGAGTGTGGCTTGCACTATTATGTATAGGCTTGCAGTTTATAGACAGACACGGGAGATAACAAAAGTGGTGAGCGGATCGGAATTCTGGAGACAAAACAGTCACAGAGCCAGAGTCTACAGTTCATTCTGATTACAAGAAGGAATAAAAAGAGCAGAGCTTCACTGTAGGGGCCTGAATCAATAAGTATTTATTACAAAGATTTTACTTGCGGAAAACATCAAATAGTGTGAGGCTGATTGAGGCTTTTCTGCAGTCAAAGTATCTATTTGTAATTTTCAGACTCATTTCTGGTTTTTATATTTGATTTCAGTCCCACTCACTTACATGATAATTTCAAGAGATGTAATGTTGATCGCTGCAGTGTTTTATGTCAGATACCGAACTCTGCCAACACCGGTAAGTTTCACAAAATATTTCTTTAGCATTACTTATAAATATTCACTCTATTGAATGCAATTTCACTTTATGAGAATAACTTATAGTAATTATTTTTAATGGGAATTTGAAAAAATTACCCTGCAATTTGAACACACTCATAGTCTGTTTTAAAAGATGGATTTCTTTCTGGGCGTGATGACACATGCTATTTATCTCAGCATTCCAGAGGCAGAAGCAGGTGGATCTTTATGAGATTTAGACTAGTCTGGGGTTTACAGGGCACAATGAGATCCTAATCTCAAACAGAACAAAAACTAATTTCAGTTGATGGTATATATGAAACACAGGGCAGCTAGCCAGGCACCAAACAGCTCATTCTTAGAGGTGTTTCATAGCTCCAAGCTATATATTGTTTCATTTAGCCTCACCATGAATGGTCCAGATGTTATCTTTAATATGTCATAGAAGAATGGAATGGTTTGCTTTCATTGGTTCTATAAATATTTGAGCACATAAGTATAGCATTATCTTCTTTGGTTCGCAGGAAAAATAGAGCTATAGTTTGTTTGTTTGTTTTTTTGTTTTTGTTTTTTCTAGACAGGGTTTCTCCGTGGCTTTGGAGCCTGCCCTGGGGCTAGGCATAGGGTAAGCACTGATAACTTTTGTTTGAAACCTGAACAGTAAATTGAAACTTTTTTTCTTTTGGCAGCGAACACTAGCTAAGTATTTCAATCCTTGCTATGCTACTGCTAGGTTGAAGCCCACATTCATCAGCAAGGTAAGAGACTCACAGCAGCCTTGTAAAGAAGCCTGTCCTTTATGAACTTTTATTATAATAGGATGAATATAAGTCTCAGTCAGGAGCAGCTTAGAACGAAAGCATTCTTAAACATTTGTGTGCGAGTGTGTGCATGCTCATGTCCAGAGGGCAGAGACATCTTGTGGGGGTCAGTGTAGCACGATTAGTAAAAACCCAGAGACAGATATTGGGGTTCAGCCTGAAGGTCAGAAAAGCAAAACAGCCAGCCACTTGCTCTTACCTCTACCTCAGTCCGAAATGGCAATCCTGCCTTCAGGAATCTCAGAATGAGACTGTGTGAGAGCTGTCTCCTCCCGTTCTATATTCTTCTCTAGGGCTGGGATTAAAGACATGTTACCACTGCTGCCTGGTTTCTATGGCAGACTACTGTGGCTGGTGGGGTTAAAGGTGTGTGTCACCACTTCCTGGTCTGTAAGACTGACCAGGATGGTTGTTTTACTCTCTGATCTTCAGGCAAGCTTTATTTATTAAAATACAGATGAAATATTACTATAGGTCAGTTTTCTCTTTTCGTCTGTCTTAGAAATTGAACTCAGGTTGTCAGGCTTGGCTACAGGCACTTTAGATTGCTAGCCATCTTAGCCAACTTGAGAACAAGACAGATTTAAATGCATTGATTAGAAGGGCTAGAAGAGGGGTCAGGCAGACAGTCTGAAGTTAATTCTTTCCTAAATTTTTTTAGATCTTCGGTATATGCAATTAGTCTTTGTTGATGGGCTAAGAAATATGTATTGAATGAGATCATAGGGCAGAGAAAAGGTGACATTTAAGTGCTTCTTTAGATGCAAGATTATAGAGTCTTTTGTGCTTTTCCTGGCTCCATGTGATCAGAACACCCTATCTGAGACCCTTTCATTTTAATTGCAGATGCCTGTGTGGGGGGGGGGCTGGTGTTGTTAGTCTTCCTCTCACTTTACACAGTTATTGAGTGAGGCAAAGTCTCAGCTAAACCTGGAGCTTGCCTTAGCTCTAGGGATCTCCTGTCTCTTTACCCTGCTGAGCTATTTCTCTAGACCCAACCCTTTTCAAGTGTTAGATGAGAAGGGAATAGACAGTTTTACTCACTAATGAACAGTTACTCTTTAGTTGCCTATATGTTTTGTTAAGTTTTTTGAGGATCATAAATGTACATCAACTTTTGCATAGAAAAAAGATATCAATGCCTTTATTACTTTGCTTAAGTCATCTTCCATTCTATTTCTTGTAACAGATATAATAGATATCCTTGGGACAGAGGGACCATTGTCCTTGTACAGGCACAGAGTATTACCAACTAGAGGGAGCTTTTAGCTTCACGTGACTATTTGTGTCAAATGCAACAATTTGCATAGAAAATCACTTGAAGTGCTGGGACAAATGCACCAATAAACCCTGTTTTTTTTTTATTGATTTTTATTGAGCTATGTATTTTTCTCTACTCCTCTCCCTTCCACTCCCCTCCCCTTCTGCCCTCTCCCATGGTCTCCATGCTCCCAATTTACTCAGGAGATCTTGTCTTTTTCTACTTCCCATGTAGATTAGATCCATGTATATCTCTCTTAGGGTCCTTATTGTTGTCTAGATTCTCTGGGATTGTGAACTGTAGGCTGGTTTTTCTTTGCCTTATGTCTAAAAGCCACTTATGAGTGAGTACATATGATATTTGTCTTTCTGAGTCTGGGTTACTTCACTCAAAATAATGTTTTCTAGATTCATCCATTTGCCTGCAAATTTCAAGATGCCATTTTTTTCTGCTGTGTAGTACTCCATTGTGTAAATGTACCACATTTTTTTTTTTTTATCCATTCTTCGGTTGAGGGGCATTTAGGTTGTTTCCAGGTTCTGGCTATGACAAAAAAAGCTGCTATGAACATAGTTGAGCACATGTCCTTGTGGCACGATTGAGCATCCTTTGGATATATACCTAAAAGTGGTATTACTGGGTCTTGAGGAAGGTTGTTTCCTAATTTTCTGAGAAATCGCCACACTGACATCCAAAGGGGTTGTACCAGCTTACATTCCCACCATCAATGCAGAAGTGTTCCCTTTTCCCCACAACCTCTCCAGCATAAGTTGTCATCAGTGTTTTTGATCTTGGCCATTCTTACAGGTGTAAGATGGAATCTCAGAGTTGTTTTGATTTGCATTTCTCTGATGGCTAAGGATGTTGAGCATTTCTGTGTCTTTCAGCCATTTTAGATTCATCTGTTGAGAGTTCTCTGTTTAGGTCTGTATCTCATTTTTTTTTATTTGGATTATTTGTTCTTTTCATGACCAATTTCTTGAGTTCTTTATTTTAGAGATCAGCCGTCTGTCTGATGTGGGGTTGGTGAAGATCTTTTCCCATTCTGTAGGCTGTCGTTTTGTCTTAATGACCATGTCCTTTGCTTTACAGAAGCTTCTCAGTTTCAGGAGGTCCCCATTATTGTTTCTCTTAGTGTCTGTGCTACTGGGGTTATATTTAGGAAGTGGTCTCCTGTGCCAATGCGTTCAAGTGTACTTCCCACTTTCTCTTCTATGAGGTTCAGTGTGGCTGGCTTTATGTTAAGGTCTTTGACCCATTTGGACTTGAGTTTTGTGTATGGTGATAGATATGGATCTATTTTCATTCTTCTGCATGTTGATATCCAGTTATGCCAGCACCATTTGCTGAATATGCTTTCTTCTTTCCGTTTTATATTTTTTGCTTTTTTATCGAGAATCAGGTGATCGTAGGTGTGTGGATTGATATCCAGGTCTTCAATTCGGTTCCATTGGTCCTCCTGTCTGTTTTTATGCCAATATGAGGCTGTTTTCAGTACTGTAGCTCCGTAGTAGAGTTTGAAGTCAGGGATTGAGATGTCTCCACATGTTCTTTTATTGTTTTGGCTATCCTGGGTTTTTTGCTTTTCCATATGAAGTTGAGTACTGTTCTTTCAAGGTCTGTAAAGAATTTTGCTGGGATTTTGATGGGCATTGCATTGAATCTGTAGATTGCTTTTGGTAAGATTGCCATTTTTACTGTTAATTCTACCTATCCAAGAGCATAGGAGGTCTTTCCATTTTCTGGTATCTTCTTCAATTTCTTTCTTCAAAGATTTAAAGTTCTTGTCATATAGGTCTTCCACTTGTTTGGTTAAAGTTACTCTGAGATATTTTATGCTATTTGTGGCTATTGTGAAGGGTGATGTTTCTCTGATTTTTTTTTTCTTTCTTTTTTTTTGTCTTGTTTTGTTTTAAAAGAGAACAAACTATCTTTTTTCATTATACATACCAATCCAAGTTCCCACTCCCTCCTCTCCTCCCATTCCTGTTTCTTTGATTTCCTTCTCAGCCCATTTATCATCTGTGTAAAGGAGGGCTACTGATTTTTTTTTTGAGTTAATCTTGTTTCTTGCTACATTACTGAAGGTGTTTATGAGTTGTAGAAGTTCCTTGGTAGAATTTTTGGGGTCACATATGTAAACTATTATATCATCAACAAATAGTGAGAGTTGACTTCTTTTCTGATTTGTTATCCCCCTTGATCTTCTTTTGTTGTCTTATTGCTCTAGCTAGAACCTCAAGTACTATATTGAATAGATATGGAGAGAGTGAACAACCTTGTCTTGTTCATGCTTTCCGTGGGATCGCTTTGAGTTTCTCTCCATTTAGTTTGTTGCCATTGGCTTGCTGTATATTGCCTTTATTATGTTTAGGTATGTTCCTTCTATCCCTGCTCTTTCCAAGACCTTTATTATGAAGGGATATTGTATTTTGTCAAAGGCTTTTTCATTTCAGCATCTATCGTGTGTGTGTGTGTTTTTCCAGTTTATATGGTTGATTACGTTGACAGATTTTCGTATGTAGAACCATCCCTACATCTCTGGGATGAAGCTGACTTGATCATGGTGGATGATTTTTTTGATGTATTCTTGGATTCATTTTGCCAGTATTTTATTGAGTATTTTTGCATCAATGTTCATGAGTGAGATTGGTCTGTAATTCTCTTTCTTAGTAATGTCTTTGTGTGGTTTGGGTATCAGGGTAATTGTAGTCTCATAAAGAGTTTGGCAATGTTCTGTCTTTTTCTATTATGTGGAACAGTTTGTGGAGTATTGATATTAGTTCTTCCTTGAAAATCTTTTAGAATTCTGTGCTGAAAACATCTGGTCCTGGGCTTTTTTTTTTTTTGGTTGGAAGACTTTTGATGACTGTTTCTATTTCTTTAGCAGTTATAGGTCTATTTAATTTGCTTATCTGGTCTTGATTTAATTTTGGTAAGTGATATTTATCCAGAAAATTGTCCATTTCCTTTAAGTTTTCCAATTTTGTGGAATACAGGTTTTCGAAATATGACCTAATGATTTTCTGGGTTTTCTCTATGTCTGTTGTTAGGTATCCCTTTTCGTTTCTGATTTTGTTAATTTGGATATTCTCTCTCTGCCTTTTGGTTAGTTTGGATAAAGAATAAACTCTGTTCTTATAGGAGGTTTCTCAGACAAAATTTATTGTTTATTTAAAAAAAAAACACTTATGACTTTCATTTGACTGCAGGATGAATAATATGACCAAGATGCGTCTCTGTGTACCTTCCTTAGCTGCATCATACTCAGATTGCTTCATAGAATGTCATCTTCAGACTATTTCTGGCTCTATTTTGTGCTGTTGAGGATAGGCCGTGCTTATTTCCCCAGAAGATTTCCTGGCAATGAATGCATTTCAGTTTCTGACCTCACAGGGTGTGGCAGGCAGCAAGGAAAGTGGCCTTGGAAGTCTGGGTTCTGGGTTTGGCCCTGTTGCTTGCTGTGATCCTTTCACCCAGGGAGAAGCCACTTCATTATTTCATATTTACAGAGCTGTTTGAATGGGTAACAAGGAAAAAGGCAAACAGTTTTCTAGCACCCTTGAATTGTTGCGGGAGTCAAGATGTACCTTCTGATAGTTGTCATTGTAAATAACGCTATGTAGGCAGATAGGTTAGTTGTTGACTCTGGACCTGTTAGGTATTCTCACCTGGGAATGTGGGTAACATTGTTCGATCCAGAATACTTAGAGTGTGTCATGATGAGTATACCTTTGCCTCGAAAGCTTAAAACATGACCCATTTGGCACTGTTCATTTATAATGCCTTTATTTTTTAAGGTAAATACAGCAGTCCAGTTAATTTTGGTGGCAGCTTCTTTGGCAGCTCCGGTTTTCAATTATGCTGACAGCATTTATCTTCAGATACTGTGGTAAGCTACATTTAGAATTACTCTAAGAATATCAGTACAATGGCTTATTGTGACAATCCTAGTGTGTTGTGTCTTTGTTCTTGAAGTGTTAGATGACAAAACTCTAGCTACCCCCTTTTCTATTCCTTTTAGTTCTTTTCCTCTACTACTTTTCCTGGTTTTATTTGCTGTCTTTTTTTTCTTTCTAAATGTTCAGCAAGTCCACTTAATGCTACTTGTACGTGCGCAGGTGTCTAGTACCCTCTACTAGAGCATGGGTAACTTCTAAGGAACCATATACCTGAAGGAAACCAATTCTGCTTCCCCCAGCAGCCATCAGTTGCCAGTAGCATCTCAGAAAGGGGCAGAATTTCATGAGTCCCAATTTTTCTTCATGCAGAGATTTTGGCTGGCTTGTGCTGTTCTTAATGCTGGCCCACAGCCATAGCCACTATAAGTTTATGTGTACAGTGTCACCCATCATGTTCAGTAAGTACTATTTTTGTTGCAAATGCCCACTGCTTCTGGCTCTTAAAATTTTCCCCTGCTTCTTGCATGATGATCCCTAAGCTTTGGGGGTAGGGAATGTGATATAGCTCTTCTGTTTGAAGCTGGGTACTAAATAGGCTCTCATAAGCAACAATTTGCCCAGCTTTGAACCCTGAAATCTATAGTAGCAAGTGTTTGCAGTAGTGGCACAAATATTATGGGAATAACCAACTACTTTCTGATTGGATTTAAAACCTTCTCCATATGATGGCATTAAAGTCCGGTTCCATTAGCAGGACCCCAAACCATTGACTGGCTAAGTCATAGACTGAAGGAGAGAATTTAGTACTCTCATTCTGCTAAGTGGACATAGTGATTAGTTGTCCCTAAGTTCCTGTCTTTATACCCAACCCTACAGAGAAGCTTCTTCTTACAGTAGATGGTGACTAACACAACTGGCCAGTGTGCACTGTTTTTTCAAGATAGGGCTTCTCTGTATAACAGCTCTGACTGTCCAGGAACTCTCTTTGCAGACCAGGCTGGCCTCAGACTCACAGAGATCCGCCTGCCTCTGCCTCCTGAGTGCTGGGATTACAGGCGTGCGCCACCGCCTGGCTGTGCGCTATCATTCTTAACCTTACTCTCAGGCATGGACATAGAAGTCAGCAGTCCAACTTTGAGGAATGAGGAGTATTGCCAATGTGTTAAGAATTTAAGAGGAAGAAAAAGTAATAAATAGGGATAACTACAGGAAGGAAGTGGCATTTGAGCTGTAACTCCAGGTGAACTGGATCCTCTGCAGACATTTTGGACAGTGGTGCTGAGGATCCAGCTTAGTAGAGGGTGTGGTGGGAGGACACCCAGTGAAAGCACTTTGAATCTTGTTTGAATGTGCTAATTACTGTTGTGGGGTAATTTTTGTGCATTGTGAGGATGTGTCATTGTGATTGTTTTAATAAGGAACTGAATGGCCAATAGCTAGGAAAGGATAAGTGGGACTTCTGAGGAGAGAGAGGAACTCTTGGAAGAAGAGGAGGGTGGGATTCACCAGCCAGACACAGAGAGAGTCGGACATACAGAATAGAGGAAAGGTAAAGAGCCGTGTGACAGATTAACAGAAAACAGGTTAATTTACATTGTAAGAACGAGTTGGGAACAAGCCTAAGCTAAGGTCAAGCTTTCATAATTAATAATAAGTCACTGTGTCATTATTTAGGGGCTAAAGAAAGTCCAACAAGAAAGCTTATTTGTGATTATTTGTAAATATCTTGAAATGTGTCAACTTAAACTTTAAGCATTCCATATAGACTGTCATTGATTTTGAACTATATTTTTTTTTGTTTTTGTGGTTTTTTTTTTTTTGTTTTTTGAGACAGGTTTCTCTGTAGCTTTGGAGCCTGTCCTAGAACTAGCTCTTGTAGACCAGGCTGGCCTCGAACTCACAGATCCGCCTGCCTCTGCCTCCTGAGTGCTGGGATTAAAGGCGTGAGCCACCACCGCCCAGCTAAACTTTTAATTATAATTAAAACAATGCTTTAGCAGTCTGAAACAGAGGTGGTTGGTTAACCAAAGTAAATTATGCTAAAGACTTTTAAAAATGATACAATCTGAACTTTACTTTCTTACATAAAATGAAAGGTTTTTTTCCTTTGTGTTTTGGTTCATTAATGGAGGTTTTCTCTCTCTCAAACTGCATCCGTGTATAACTTGATTCTCCTGTTTTTGCTTCAAGGTAATGCAAGCTAATTTAGATATGTGCCAAGCCGTCTAAGTAGGCGCATTTCTCCAGTCTGTCTACAGTTGTCTCATTCTGTTTGTGTGAACATGTTTTTATGGGAGAAGAACGAGAACATTGAGCACCTACAGCTGTAGTCAGAGAGGACAGTTGCTAGGCCTGCTAGTCTGTAGGCCTTGATAATTAGATGACTTTTATTTGGCATCACCAATTCAGATGTCTTAAAGGAAGTCATGGATTTAGATTTTTGTAGTTAGACAATTCTGTCACACAGTTCTATTTTCTTAGTCCATCTTTTACATATGTACTTTATGATTTCTGCTTAGTGTTTTTAGATTTGACAGCTGGGTCCCATTTCTCCCCTCCCAAGGTGTTGTACAGCCTTCACTACAGCTGCATCAGCATACAGTTACTATCACTATGGTCGGAAAACGGTTCAGGTGATAAAGGGCAAATGAGAGATACCCAGCTCCAGCAGCAAGGAAGCGACTTGCATCATCGATAGCAGCGCCAGCGGAAGCCTACAGGACTTTCCCCATCTTGGTGTTCAGCTTGAGAAAGGACTTGTCAGACAAACCATGTCTTCAAACCGAAGTAATGTATGTCGAAAATAAGCTCTATCATGGGCCTGTGCAGAATTTCCAGTGTATTTTTAAATACAAATAAAACTATAATGTAGAATTTTTTAATCTTAAGTTTTTGATTAATTTGTGAAATGATTATTCTAGTTACTGTTTTTTTAAAAAATGTTTTTCAAAAACATCGTTGCTAGCATTGAAACAGAAAAGCAGGAGGGATTTCCTGAGATTAGGTATATACCCTACACAGCGTGGCTACGCATTTTTATGTTTGAATTTTAAGTCTATATATGCACTAACAGTTTATGTGGTTAATACTTGACTGTTTGAAAAGATGAGAATAAATTTAGCTGTGGGTATGGTAAAGGTGTACAGAGACTTAAAATATAGTAAGTTTTGAAAATAAAAAAGATCAAATAAAATAGACGGTATTGGAGTTCATCAGTAGTCTTCCAGCCTCTCAGGTACCAAATAGTTTATGTATTAGGATAACAGGTAACACAGGAGTCAGAAAGGAGAACATGTAATAGGCTTTGCGTCTGAAAGGCAGAGAATTACATCATGCTTCCCCACTACTTCAGATGTGATGTTTGTATGGTATTGTAACCTCTACTCATATGTCATGTAAATAATATAAAACTTTATATTTTTTGGAGTCTTTTTTTTTTTTAACCTTTGGAGAATCTTCTATTGTTAACTCAATAAAAGAATAAAAGAGCTGGGGAAAACGTGCCTTCCACTTGGGTTGTTCCGTGGTGTGTCTTTATGCAGTTGTGGAAGTTTCCCAATCTATGAAGTGCATTAAGATGCAGCACTTCCTCTTACATGGTAAAAATAACTGGTTCAGGACCATTTGACTTTAAAGACCTGCCACACCTTGTGTTTAGGATAGTGGGGTGCAGGTAGGGTCAGAAAGCTGGGGGTTCCTCTATATACTGGAAGCCTTTGGTTGACCTTTCTCCTTCATTTTAACGTAAGTGTAATGTGGAACCATACAGTAAGACTCTAGATGGAGACTGCTCGTTCATTTCCCTGCCACAAGACCCAAAATAATCACACAGAAACTATATTAATTACAGTACTGCTTGGCCAATAGCTTAGGCATATTTCTAGCTAACTCTTACTTGAATTAATCCATTTCTGTTAAGCTGTGGCCTACCAGTAAGGTTCTGGCTGATGACTGACCTTTCTCCTTCAGCAGCTACCTGGTGTCTGACTCCGCCTTCTTTGCTCCTCTTTCTCTGCTTGGGATTCCCACCTTGCTCTATTCTGCCCTGCCATAGGCCCAAAGCAGCTTTTTTATTAACCAATGGTAATAAAACATTCACAGCATACAGAGGGGGAATCCCCATCAACTCTTCCAATCAGTTTGTTGAGCTGTGTTAAAGCAGAAGTTAGAGATAACTCAAGCCTCCTTGCAATTTTCATTCGTGCAACTCTGTTGCTGGTCCTGGCTTCTCACATCGGCAGGTACCAGATTATCTACTGTGGTGGTTTGAATGAGAATTCTCGAAGTTTTGGGTGTTTGAATGTTTTGCCCCCAGTTAGTGACACCATTTGGGAGAGATTTAGGGGGTGTGGCCTGGCTGGAAGAAGTATGTCATACTTCTGAGGTTTCAAAGCCATGTGCTATTTATTCCCAGTTCACTCGCAGCCCCAGGCCTGTGACACAGCAACAGCTCTGATCAACCAGGAGCCGCTTGGGGACTCGAGCCCTTGGCTGCAAAAGCGAGGGCTCTGCGCCATGCTTTGTTGGTAGGTCTCAATGAAGCACTGCCCGAGGGCCCTGCGCCCTAGCCCCTGCCTGCAGCACAGCAACAGCTCCGTCCCATGCCATGCCGCTGGTGGTGCAGGACTCCACTAGGAGCCACCTGGACTTTAGCTACAGGCTGGGACAACAGTGGATCCAAGCCATGCCTTATGGCTTGTAAGAACACTAAGACACCATTATGGTGAGCAAATATAGTATGGAGAAGTGAAAGAGAGTAAGGTGGAGAGGCCCATGGGCTGGAGAGAGCCAGATCTGAAGAGGGGAGGGTGGTGAGAAACAGCCCAGTGTGAAGGCCTTGTTGCCACCTGAGTCCGAGGTGATGTCTGGACCTGTTGGGCCAATCTTGGTCCGAGGCCCTGAAGCAGCTGAATTGATGTCTGGCTTCTGTTGCCACTGAGGGCCATGAAGAGGTCTGTAGTCTGGGCCACCACTTGGGGTTAGATTGGTGTTGGGGGGGTTGCACTGCCGTCTGGGGCTATGGTTCTACCACAGCCAGGATCTGTACTGATGTCTGTGGCCCATGTTGCCACCAATGGCCACACTGATGCCTGGGGTCTAGGCCACAACCTGTTGTCCTGTGAATGTCTGAGGACCTTGCTGCCCCCAGGGCCATGCTGATCTGAATGGTATCATCTAGGCCAGGGCTGCTGCTTGGGCCATGTCTGGGTCCGTGGCATTACAGCAGCCAGGGTCTGAGTTGATGTCCATGGCCCATGGTACCACCAAAGGCCGCACAGATCTGGTCAGCCAGGAGACTGTTGGTGTCCCAGGGCAATGGTAATGCCTGTGCCAGGGTTGCTCCCGAGGGTCATGTCTGGGTCCATGGTCCTGCTGCAGCCTGGGTCTGTTGATGACCATGGCTTGTGTTACCACAGAGGTCGTAGGAGCCAAGCGTGTTGAAATCTGAGCTGGCCCTGGAATAGCTAACTCTGCTGCTCACTGGATACTGTAGTAATAGAGAGCTGGCCCCACAATCAGGAAAGATTGCCCCACTCCTCACAATGTGCATGCACCTCACCTGGGCAACACACTAGAGCTGACGCAGGTGAACCGGCTTTGAGGATGTGAATAGCAGAGCTGACCCTGCCACTCACTGGTCTGCCATGTGGTGGTCTGGGTGAAGGAAAGGTGCCCTTCCCCTCCACCCCTTGCTACCTGTGTTTGGCAAGAGCGAGAGGGATGGCCTCTTCAAGTGTTCATCGCCAGGAGCCACTGGGTCTGGTTCAAGGTTGTTGATAACGGGCTCTCGCTAAGGCTCCCTTGGATATCCTGTTGTTTGTCCTGTGTCCTGGGGATTCTGCAGTTTTGGATCAGTAAGTTTGTCCCCTTCACCTATTCCAACAGTTCATTGATATGGTGGATGTTCCGGTGGGCCAATTTATGGCCCTGGTTCTGGGCCTGGGTGGTAGCTGGTCAGCCCACCAGCTTTCCTCCATTGGCACCACTCAGGTGAGCTCTCTAGCACTGTCTTGGGCAGCCCACCCAGCCTGCAACAAGGAGAGGGGCCAGTTCTCTTCTCTCAGCCCCCTGGGTCTGGCTTGCCCGCAATGACAGCACCAGAGCCAGCTCCACTGTCTTGCCCAGGCAGAGGTGCAGGGCCCTCTCTCCTGATTGCTGGACTCGGGGGAGGGGGCACGGGACTGTGTAACTCAACAGGCCACACTACAGCTTCCACAAGATTCTTCTTTTTGTTGTTGCTTATTTTGTTGGTTTTGCTTTGTTTGTTTGTATTGTTTTGGGGGGAGGTTGCAAGGGTGGATGTGGGGGCAGGGGCATGGGGATGAGGGGGTGGGATTGGGAAGCATGATGAGAAATCTGCAAAGAATCAATAAAAGTAAACAATGACAAAAGTTTACTAAGACCAAAAAAAAAAAAAAACCTCTCAACATCTAGCGCCACCTGCCATGATTACCTGCTCTCAAACTCTCAGCCATGACAGATCCTTGGCCCCTCTGGAACCACAAGCTAAATAAACCTTTCCTTCTAAGAGGGACGGGTGGGCCAGCCTGGGGGCTGCCCCGCCTCAGCTCTCCACACAGTTTGAGCCACTGAGACTGGAGACACGGACTGCTGGAGCATCCAGGATGGTGAGCCCACAGAAATGTCAAATAAAAAGATGGAAAAGTGCTTAGGAAGGAAATTAGATGTTTATTCTGCTCTATTATATTTGCTTATTGTGGCTATTGTTGTTCCATAGTATCCTTAGTATGAGGGGTTTTGCCGTAGCTCTGTTCAACACCTTTTCTATATCTCCTCTTACAAAATAGTTCAAACGTCCTCACAATTTTTTTTATACTGAATTGTTAAAAATACAATTGTTAAAAACCTCGTCTTTTTTCAAGACAGAGTTTCTTTGTGTAGGCTTGGCTATCCTAGAACTAGCTCTGTAGATGAAGTCAGTCTTGAACTCAAAGAGATCCACCTGTCTCTGTCTCCCGAGTGCTGGGATTAAAGGTGTGCACCGCTACTGCTCAGCGTTCTGTTCATTTTAAAAAAATATACTAGAGTTGTATTTGAATGAGAATACCAGAGTATACATTTGTGTATGCTGATTGACAAACTTATCTCAGTATCTGCATAGGATAGACTCATCCTTGAGTGTAGGCTAAAAACACTGGGCCGTTTAATTACTTAGGACAATACTAATTCACATGTTTGACTTTTGTAGCTTTTTGTTTTGTTTTGTTTTGTTTTTCTTGTTTTGTTTTGTTTTTCGAGACAGGGTTTCTCTGTGGCTTTGGAGCCTGTCCTGGAACTAGCTCTAGTAGACCAGGCTGGTCTTGAACTCACAGAGAACTGCCTGCCTCTGCCTCCCGAGTGCTGGGATTATAAAGGCGTGCGCTACCACCGCCCAGCCTGACTTTTGTAGCTTTTTAAGCAGGATCTAGGGGAGGTCTCTCAAATGCTTACTCCAATTCTCTTGGGCATATATTTGATGAAACTAGGGCTATATGTTAGTATGTTGAAAACATGCTTGAATAACTTAGTCACTCAGAAGTGTATAGCGTGTTTCATATTCGGATCCAGCTAGGATACGCTTGCTTTCTGCAGCATGGTGTTTGTGCTGCAACCTGTTCTGGAGACAGAGATGGATTCAAACAATTTTTTCTTAAACTAGAAATAAGTGCTGTTTGTGGCTTCAATTTTGCCTCCTCTCCAAACTCTTGTTTGGAGAGAGAGGCATACGGGTCCTGAGTTTGAGACCAGTATGGGCTGCACAGTAAGACTATGTCTAAGCATTGGGGAATGTAGAACTTGTGGTTGTTTTTATGCGTTAGATCATAATTTCCGCATGCAGATGTTTGATTGGAAAAAAAGAAGCTGGGATAATTGCAGGTCCGGAGCCTCAGCAGGTGGTCAAAGGCAGGTCTGCTGTTTCATTTGGTTGCTAGAGATTAATCCAAGGCCTCATATGTGTCTGATTTTGATGTTGGGGATAAACCCAGGACCTTGCACAGGGGTAAAGTCACTACCACTGAGTTACTTCCTCAGCCCTGGCCGGGTTTTTGAAGGCCACCAGGTCAGTGTCATAGAACTGCCTGTGTGGCCTCCAGCGCTGCCTCCAGAGACACACAGACAGCACGAGGGTGCTAACCAGTAACAGGCCACTGGAGGTACACAGTCCCCAGAAGATGACCACAGAGCTGGGCTTGGTTGTGAAGGTAGCACATGACCTCCTCCAGCCTGAGGTCTGTGGCTGGCTCAGGCCAGCCCTGTTGGCTGCCTGTACACACACATAGTAGGTAGTGCTTGGTGACAGCTTGTACAGGGGGTGCTGCCGGGCTGTAGCGTAGATGTCCACTACTGACTGGTTCCCAGATCCTCCTTCTGCCAAGTAGCTGATCTGGTACCAGTGCACCACGGAGTTGGGGGCACACCAGTGGATGAGCATCGATGTGTCAGTCATCTCTGAAACCCCCTGCAGCTTGGGAGGGTCTGGGATGCTATCTTCCCCACTGAGGCCAGGGCAGCGGCATCTGAAACGCCTCTGCAACTCTGCACATGGAGTCTGCAGATGCTTGCAGGGGTGGTAATTGCAAGAGACATCCTGGTGAGGTACTGCCACCTGATGCTGAGTCTCTTCCTCTTCCTCACTGTCGTCATCTAACAGCAAGACTGGGATCTCGTCTTGTGGAGGATGTGTGTGGAGAACCCTGGTGTTGGCTTGTGTCCTCTGGTTGGTCTGAGAGACACTCCTGGGGTTTGGTGAAGTAGGCCAGGGTCCAAGGTGTTTGCCGGGCAGTGTGGTAGAGGCAGGTGAGATACTGGGCTCAGGGGTATGTGTGGCAATCTGTTCTGCCCTGGTGCCAGCAGCACCAGGCAGAGCCCTGGAGGGGCTGTGAACTGTCACAGAGTCAGCAGTGGCCTGGGCAGCTTTCTCTGAAGTATTGCTATGCATCCATGATCCCTTTTTAAGAGAAGCCATGGTGTGGGAAGAGACCTTAGTGATATTTTGTTGGCTTCCTCCAGGCTGAGCAGACAGGGTCATGCTCTGTCCAATGGAAGGCCCCTGTGTCCGTGGTGCAGAAACTGGATGATCAAAGTGGGGCGGGTTTGAAGCCAGGAGGGTGGTGCTTTGGTCTGACCTGCACACTGTAGACAGCTGGGAGAGGGAGAGAGGGCCAGAGAAGGGGCCCTTGGATCCTGGAGCCGGCTCACACATGGTATCTAGCACCCTGGAGGGAAAACTAATCATTAGGAGATACTTGGTTTCGGGGTTTTAAACCCTCAACATGGGGATCTCCTTTGTTGACACATATCTACCAGGCATCACCTAGTAACATCATTTTATTGACCCAGGAAACCTTTGAAGGAAGTTCCTGTCACCCCTTCTGGGCAGAGAAGGAAACTGGAGGGAGGGGCTGACTGCCCAAGATGCCATAGCTAGCCAATGGCAGAGCATAAACCTGGGAAGCACTGTGCAGTAGGAACTGTCATGCCCACAAAGTGTAACACTCGTACCTATAGTAGGAAGTGGAATAAATCCGGACTTTTTGCTTCAGCGTGTGCTCGCAACATCTTTTTTACCAACATAGGGAGGCCCTGATTGTCAAGGGATTTGGTGCATCTCAGAAAAAAAGCTCTTCTAAGCCAAGAGATACCATTAGAATTTGTTTTCTGCCCTTGAGAAAGCTCTATAAGTGTACTGGACTTAGGTTGAATGGCCAAGAGCAGGAAGCTAGGCCATCTAGGGGAGGGGGGTCAAGGGACCTAGTGGTTAAGAGCACAGATGTAGATAGAGACGGATACTGCCTCCTTCAATAGCCACATGAATTTATCAAGTACCTCACTTGCTTGGGCTCCATTCCTTTGTCTGTAAAATGGAGAAATGGTACAGCTGGTTTCCATTTGTACATGTCTGTACAGGGCATGCAGACTACATTTCCCAGCCTCCTTTGCAGTTAGCTGTGCCCTGTCCGTCCACTAACTGTTGGCCAATCAATATGAGTGGAACTGGGGAGCACCATCTGGCAGCTTCGTCCATTCAAAAACTCCCAAGTCAGTTTTCCCATGTTCTTTGCTTTTTCTGGCTGGCTGGAATAGAAGTAGAGCCCTCATCCTCCCTGTCTGACTACACTGGAGTGAATGCCCACATGGTTGTATGGGTAAGACATAAGCTGGCACAACGCCAACTCTAGAAGGCTGAGCTCACCTCACAGCCATTGGTAAATGTGTTACCTGTATAAGACCATTTTGTTTGCATCCTCGAGAAGCCAAGCCAGTTCACAGCTGCAAGTGAGAGGGTTGCCAAAGAGGCCGACAGATAAGATCTGGGAGGAATTCACAATCCAAGGACCAAAGGAACTCAAGTTGCAGCTGAAATGACACACACACACACACACACACACACAAATCAGTTAAGTCATGCTTTTAGGTTCCATTTGAACAATTAGGTTCATAATGTTCCCACAAGGGCTGAAGAGATGACCCAGGGGTTAAGAGCACTGGCTGCTCTTCTAGAGGATCTGGGTTCAGTTCTCAGCACCCACATGGTGGCTGACAACCAGCTATAACTCCAGTTCCAGAGGATCTCACATCTGGCTTCCATGGACACTGCACACACGGTACACAGACACAGACAGAGGTAAAGCAAACATGCACGCAAAATAAAAAGAATTAAATCTTTTTTAAAAGATTTCTATTTATTTTTATGTACATGAGTGTTTTATCTGCCTTTATTTATACTGGAAGAGGTCTTCAGTTCCCACTATAAATGGCTGTGAGCCACCATGTAGTTGCTGAGAATTGAACTCAAGACCTCTGAAAGAACAGTTAGTGCTCTTAACCACCGAGCCATCTCTCTAGCCCCCAATAACTAAACCTTAAAGAAAAAGAAGTGTTCCTAAGAGGCATAGCAGTATTGTGGAAAAACAATCTGCCAGTGATAGAACTCTGAGTAGAACCCAAAATGAGTTTAGACCTCCTATTTTGCCAACCAAACAAGTCATTATTAACTCATTGAACAGAGAAAATACCCAATGCCAAGTGCTTTAATCAAAAGTCTGTGATAATGAATGTGTTAGTAAATACAAATCGCTACACAAAAAGTAGATAGTAGATACGATTGTTATAGATTGGTGCTGGGAATTGAACCAAAGGCCTCACATATACTAGGTAAATATTTTACCACCCTTAATGCAAAACTCTTAGTGAAAACAACCCTGAATAAGCTGAGAGACCCAGGGAGTGGAATGAGTCTAGGACAAAGATTCTGTTGAACCCGAGGGAAGAAAAGGGTGGGGGTAGGTCCGGGAGTGGGTTTGCCATTGTGGGTATGGTAGACTTTTTGTAAAAATGGCCACAGTTTCTCTCATCTCTGTAGGCAAGTACCTTTGCAATGTGATTACATCTCTGTAGGCAAGTACCTTTGCATTGTGATTGCATCTCTCCCCATCCAAAGCTAATCTGTAGTTCTCTACTCCTTGAAACTTGGTGACTGACTTAGGCTAGGAGGATATTAGCAAATTGAATGCAACCAGAAATAAGAAAGCAATTGAGTGCTAGAACTGGACCATAGCTGATGGCACAATGCCAATACTTATACCATGCCTCGCTTAGTGCACCAGTAGCCCTTGTTAAGAGGAGGATGGCACAAACACGTAGAAGCTTACAAATGCCTTGCTTTCATTCATATGATTCTTGGGGTGCCTTGGTAGTCCCTGGTGTGGTAGGCCCAGGCTGATGTAGGACTACATCACCTATAGAGAGCCTCAAGTGAGTGTGGACTCTCCATGCACCTCCTGGGAGGTCAGCCTTGAGCATCACTTGGCAGTCGGGGCTCTAAGAGTAAGAGAAAACAGACCCGGCTCTCAAGGCTTTCTCCTTTCTGTCTATATTTGCGAATACAACACTGGCTTAAAGTCACCATGCTCCAAGCATCAAGCTTTTAATGGGTGAAGATGAGCAATCAGACAGGAATGGGGGACAGGAGTGGTGGAGAATTACTCTAGGCATATTTACAGTTTCTTACACCTAACAATGGCAGATCCACTCTTGGCTGTCTCTCCTGTTTCTTCCTTGGAGTCTGACAGAATGTTTGAACTGGGCTCTTCACAACTTCTGAGCTCCTTGACTCTTAGATTTTCCTTCCCTGCTCTTCACAGTTAAAATTCATCATGGGGAGCATGAGCTGTACAGAGCTATGGCTCCCTCATGCCCTTCCTACAGAAGCCTCCCTTCCCCAGCCTGAGGGACCACTACCACTACCTGCTTTATAACACAGCACAGGGTGTGTGTCTCTGCTGTGGCTCACGATGGCTTGTTCTAGTTGGCAGTCACCTGCTTCCTATACTAAAACTGTGGCCTTGTTGAAAGATGGAGCCATATCATCATCATTACTGTCATGACCACCATCTTCAGCATCAGCAGCTTCACCACCACCATTATTACCGTACAGTCAGCATCACTACCATCATTGCTGTTACCATCACCATCATCCCCTCCACCAGTTAGTATTATCATCTGTGTGAGAGCGAATGGGGGGGGCATGTGTATATCAATCTGAACGTGGGAATGTGTATCCATGGATGTGCCTGTGGATGTCAGAGGCTGGCGTCAGAATGTCATCCTCAATTGCCATCCACCTTATTTTTTGAGGCACAGTCTCTGCACTGAACCCGAAGTTTGCCATTTGGCTGAGGCTGGCCAGCGCACTGCAGGGAACACCTGTCTCTGCATCCCGGTATGTTGCTGTTCCAGATGTGCACCGCCATGCCTGGGGCACTAGAGACTGGAACTTATGTCTTTATGCTTGCATAGCAAGTGCCTTTCTCCCTAAGCCACCTCTCTATCCCCTTCTTCTATTCTATAGACACCTTCGCCAATTCTATAGACACCTCCTAAACTCCAGAAGTGAATTTAAGGCCTCCCATTTGCTTTTTCCAAGTGAAAAGCCCCAAAGGGAGGACCAGTGTTATATTTATGTATCACTTTATATCATTTTCCAGTGTTTCATTCTTTTTACTTTGAATTTTTGTATTTTTGAATTTTTATCAAGCTCAAAGGAGTCATAGCCACAAAATGTTTTCCCTCCACACCATGTGTGCTTAGTATCTGGTTACTGAATGAAGGACAAGCATTCACTCTTAAGGAAAAGTAGTTACATCTTTGGCACCTGCGCTGGGCAAAATAGAACTAATGGATGCACTCCTAGGCTACCCTGGAATTGCTAGCCACGGCACCACCTTTATCCACGATGTGGCAAGCCCTGTAGTGCCTCTAGGACACCATCTTCATGCAGGTCTTCGTCCTCTGGAAAGTGCCAGGCCCAGGTGGGTCAGGGGACACAGAACCTCACTGCAGAACTAAGGTACAATGCTGCTACTTTTAATCTTTTACAAATGGCCAATGACACAGAACAGACTGTTAAATAACTAGATATTTCCAACAGGGCTGTTTTAGCTTTAGGGTCAACAGAAACCATAAAGGCTGAGAGCACCAAGTCACAGGCTGGCTGAGGTGCTCAGATCCCAAGAGAATCGCTCTACACCCTGTTCAAGACAAGGGATGACAAGGGGGTTACTGGCTCATTACCCAACTTGATCAAAGAGGGGAGAAGAGACTGGACAGTGCTCTGGAAGCTCCTCAAATCCCCATCCCTACCAAAAGGGAGAAAAGAGGATGCTTCTCTGACAAATGACAAGTCCCAGATTTAGGCCCCACTGACTAGAGGTGGCCTGGGGTCATCTTAAGTGTTCGGCTACTCTGAGAAGTCAAACCAATGGCTGCTACTAGAATAAGAGAGCCAAGTCCAGATCCTACTGCATGGTAAACCTTCCTACTCTGCCTCCTTCCTTCCCAGCCCCACTCATACCCTGGGATGGACTGAAATGGCATCATTGGGGGGAACAGAGGGGCTTCCGGTGGAGAGAAGACCCAACATCCTCGTCTCCTCATTGCTGGTTATTAAGCTGGGGAAACACCTGCTTAAAATACCACGGGGAAGATGAGGGAGAACAGAAGCCCAGAGGAGATTTGGAAGGGCGGTGACAGAAACAGTAAAGACTGGTATGTCATATAAAATCCAATACAGTATAATGGGCAAAATCGGTCCTATACTGAGCGGGGCTTAGAATCACTTACTTCTGCAACAGAAGAACTTGTAGACAAGGTGTGTCTTGAAAGATCTCTGTGTTGACAGAAGTAAGCGCTGGGGATTCTTGACAATCCAGGCGGTGCAGGTTGGGAGTCTTCTTGAAAATGTCTCCCTCTAGTGTCTTTAGCCTGGGCATCTTTCTCAGGTAGAGGGACTTGAGCTGTGGCAGGTCTCTGGTCCACCCAGACTCAACTGAAATCAAAGGGAATTATCCTTACAGCAAGGCACAAAACCCCAGGGGACAAAGACATGAGTGACAGGAGGAGGTCACAGGTATAACTAACACTGGAAAGGCCCTTTCTCAGCTAGGCCTGATCCTTTCTCACAAGTTAGCCAAAAACAGAGAGAGGCATGTGCTGACCCAAGGCCACACAGCTATAAGCGGGTACCTGGGACACCATCGCCAAGCCTGCTGCTGTCACAGCCTCAGGTTAAACTCCACACGCAAAATAGCTAGACTTAGCTCTCATGCTTCCTAAGAGGAACATAAGAAAGGAGAGGGGCACATGGTTGGAGGAGACCTCAGGAACTCAATTTTGTTGTCTCCCAATATATGAAGAATATTTCCCGTTTTTGAATTTCTTGTTCTCTCTAGCCCCTTGCCACCCTTCCTCACACCACTGTGGTGAACAAGGGGTTATAGACACGTAAAGTGTTTTCTTTTCTTTTTCTTTGTTTGTTTGGTTTTTTTTTTTCAAGACAGGGTTTCTCTGTAGCTTTGGTGCCTGTCCTGGAACTATCTCTTGTAGACCAGGCTGGCCTCGAACTCACAGAGATCCACCTGCCTCTGCCTCCTGAATGCTGGGATTAAAGGCCTGTGCCACCACCGCCTGGCACATAAAGTGTTTTCAAAGAACAATCAAAGCATGCCTGTGAATCAAAGGCACCTCCCTCCTACACTCTGTTGGAAGAATACAACACATGTAGAAAAAATTGAGGGAAAAAAATCAATGGATTCCTCTTTGGCACGCTTGGGTCAAAGCTCATATATATGTTCATGAGCTCCAATGCCATTTCACCATCCCACAGCTTCCATCCAGCTGGAAAATAGTGGCTAAGGTGTTGAGATCTGCTGGTGGAATGCTTGGGTTTGGATTTGGGGACATTAGCCACTAGACCTGTGAGACTTTGGTCAAGTCATTCCACCATTCTGTGCCTTAGTTTCCTCATATGTAACCAGGAGATTATTAGCACCTCTGCGACTGTGTGGCACTTCGGGGCCATGCGGTTGGTTTCTGGGGCCACCTCTGGAAGAATGCAGCCCTGACTTCCAGCCGCCCCCATCCCCCTAGAGGCGCCTGCGTAGTCCTCACAACGCACTCACCTCTCTCTAGACGCGTGCCACTCAGGTCCAAGACCTCCAACGCCGCCAGGGGCCCTCTGTCCTCCAGGGCGAATGCCTCGTGGGCGATGTGCTCCAGCTCGGGGCAGGAGAGGTTGAGCAGCCGTAGCTCCGGGAAGCATGCGAAGGTCCGTGACTGTAGGGCCCGCAGTGGGTTCCCAGCCAGCATCAGCGAGCGCAGGTTGCGCACCGGTGGCCCGGCGCAGGGGGGCAGCGCGGCCAGTAGATTGTGGCTGAGGTCGAGCTCGCTGAGCCTGGCCGGCGTGCCGTGGTCCCAGTGCAGCGTGGAAATGCGGTTATGGTTCAGGGTGAGCACGCGCAGCTCGGGCAGGCGACTGAACTCAGGCCCGCCGAAAGCTTGCAGCAGGTTGTGACTGCCGTCGAGGCTGCGCAGCGTGTGTGGCAGGCAGCCGGGCAAGCGCTCCAGGCTCCGGTTTGCCAGGGTCAGGCTCGTGGCTCCCGCGGAGGGGATCCCCTGACAGGGCGAGTGGGTGGCGTGACTGTTGTGGTTGTCCCAGGGTCCCAGATGAGTGAGTCGGAAGAGGGGGATCGTCTCTTGGGAAAGTCCCGCCAAGCCCTGGCTCTGCACCATCAGCAGCATCAGCAGCAGCAGCAGCAACATCAGCAGTGTCCACTGCATGTCTCTAGGGAAAGACCGCCCATGACTTCAGAAGACCCCTGAACGGAAGGCAAAAGTGTGTCCCTGGATGTTCCTGTAGTGTGTGTGTGTGTGTGTGTGTGTGTGTGTGTGTGTGTGTGAGAGAGAGAGAGAGAGAGAGAGAGAGAGAGACAGAGAGAGAGAGAGAGAGAGAAGCCCACCCCACCCCCTTCCCACCCCCACCTCGTACTTCTCAGCGAGCAGGTGGAAACCAGCTTTTCCCTCCATCTCTAGTGCAGGACCCATGCGTACTTGCTTGCTCTGACTCTTCCAGGATCCCCCATGCTTCCTTGCCCCTCTTCTGTGAGTTTTTGAGAGAAGACTGTTCTCTTTTCCTCTATAAACCCCCAGGTTAAGCAGCCGCATCCCAATTGTGAATGCCCCCGGGGTAAACTTCAGCGGAGATTAAATGGGAGTCAAGACAGATTTAGTCATACCTAGACTGGGCCAATTTTTCTCATTAGAAGTGCCCAGCTACTTCCTACTTTGCCTAAAGTGAGTTCTGGGGTCCCTCTCTTGGAAGGGAACTCAGGGTTGCCTCAGAAGACAGGAGCCCTGGACAGTTACAAGACTTGGGCCCTTGAATCAAGCGTTTCCTGGTCTCATATGGGTTCTAACAAAAGCCAGCCCTGGACGTCAGTTTTTTGTCGGAGGGATGGCCGAGCCCTGCTACTTGTGCTTCTGCCGTAGCCCGAGGCAGCTCTGGTGGCTATGGCTTGACTTGGGAATGGCAAAGTGGCTTCTAAACGGGCCCTGGGCAAGAAGGCACTGCCTGATAGCCCATGTTACTGCAGATTCCTGCCATGGCTTCCCGCTGAACACCCATTTCTGAGTCACTATCAAGGCTCCAAGGGAAAGGCCTTCCTCTTGGTAGGAATTTGAAGTGATGAGAGAATTGCTGGGACGTAAGGCCAGCAGCGGATGCCTGCAGTATGTCTTACTTACCTGGAAGCTGTCCCTGTGATATGTGGCACCCCTTCACGATCCTCAAACTTTTGAATTTTGCAGGAACCAGTGCCTTCTGACTGTGACTCTGAATGTCAGAGGGAAAAATGTCTGGTTCCCTGCTGCCCCTCCTCCAGCTCCGTCCAGGAGGAGCCTGAGATATTCCAGCCCCAAAGCCCCTCCTTCTTCACCAAGACTTTTCTTGTTTTTATCCCTCTTTTCCCTCCACAGACCTGGCACTACCACCCCCACCTAAGGTCCTTCCATCCTTCATCCTTCCCACCCCTGTCTTTCCTTACTTCACTCTTCCCAAGCTTGAGAAAAGGAGCCAGCAGCAAGGGTTGGTGCCCAGCGAGGCAGCACTGTTCCCTCCCAGGAATCTTATACTCTCTTCCAGGTGATTCCTCTCCTCCCCCACACCCCCCCCCCGCCCTCTCCAGGATGGTTGGAGGCTGAATGGTGAGCTGGGAGAGAAAGAAGCTGTCTTTCCTCAGGGAGGGGTAGTTTCCCAGAGTGGCTTGCAGAGACTCACAGAGAAGTGACCACAGCCCTGCAGAGGAATCTTCAAGCTGTACCTGGCTCAAGCCGCGTGCAAAAGCCAGCAAAGCGAGTGATTGCTCTGAGACCCAGTTCACTGACAACCTGTGATTGATACTGAGACGTGACAATAAATACAGAGACCAGAAATGCAGAAAGGACATTCCTGCCCCATCCTGGATCCCACTTGTCAAAACCTGCAGGTGCCCCCAGAGGACAAGGTGACACAGCTTTGTTTGTGGCACCTGTTTGGAGCAGACAGTGCTGTTCTCCCATCGAGCTCCTGCACCCTTCCCCCATCCTCCCAGGCCTATCAGGAAGTGTGAGAGCAGGCTGGGCTGTTAGCCCCAATTCTCTGTCTACAGACCTTGGGACCAGAGCTTCCTGTTTTCCCTCCTGTCACTGCTTATCTGGGCAGCTCTGAGCAGTCCCAGGCACCTCGCAAACTGGTCCGATGGGATTACTAGTCCCTGGCGGTTTCCTTTGAGGTCGTCTTCAAGCAATGCCTCAAAGACGTGTGTTGCAGTCTAGGGCCAGCTGAGGCCTTGCTGATCAGAAGCATTCCTCCTCTGCCTAAGGCAGGTCTGGGGAGGAAACTATCCAGGAGTCTGGGTCCTGGCCCTGGTGATGGGAATATTGCACCGTGGGAGGGAGAAGTGGAAGCAGAGGGAAAGATGGGAAAGAGAAGTGAGCAGAGGTTGGACTCCTGGGGCCGCGCCCTGAAATCCTTAACCTTTAACTTGAACAGAGTTGCATACCCAAGAATCAAAGCCTCAAAGTCAAACATGCTCTGTCTACCCTGGTCAAGCCATGAGCTCCCTTGAAGACAGCATGGGAGTTAGGAGTTCAGTTGGAGACACCAGATAAGAAAGAGGAGAACCCATTTAAACGTAAACTCAAACAGACCACAAGGAGGAAGGGCATTTGTAGACCTGGAAGGACTGTAAAATATGTTGAGAAACCATGTTGGGGACACTCCTCTGTGCACTGGTGGGGAGGGGGAGGGAGAGCCCCTGGCCCTGAGATTACAACCACGAGCTTTCCTGGAGCTGGGACCCTTTTAACCAACCTAACCTGTTGGCCCTCTTAACCTGCTGTGTTGCTTGCTTGCCTGCTGGGTCAGCTGGCCAGAGCTGGCCTGTCTAGGCTGATTGTGCTGCTTAAGTGGGGTCCTCTGGGTGGCTCTGTTGCTTCAGCGGATAGGTCCTGGTGCTATCCAGTTGGGTCTCTGTGCTGGGGATGTCAGTCCCCGTATGGGTTTGTTTATTATTTTTATGGATTGGGCTAGCCTTGCCCTTGTATAGTGCTTTCTGCCTCTCATCACCGCCTACCACTTTACACTAAATACTTCCCATCGCTAGGACCCCAGGTCCATAAACGTTCTCCTACTGAATCCTTTCATGGTGCTGACTACTATCCCATGATAACAAAACCGCGGTTGACTGGGCTCTGGAGCAGATTATGGGTGCATTGTATGCATCACTGTGTTTAGATATTTCAGCTGATTCTAGTATTTGATGCTGTTGCTATATTCCTTTTTCTTTCTTTCTCCTTCTTTTCTTCTTCTCCTTCTTTTCTTCTTCTTCTTCTTCTTCTTCTTCTTCTTCTTCTTCTTCTTTTTCCTTCTCCTTCTCCTTCTTCTCCTTCTCCTTCTTCTTCTTCTTATTTTTTGGAGACAGGGTTTCTCTGTGTAATAGTCCTAGATGTCCTGTAAATAGCTCTGTAGACCAGGCTGGCCTCAAACTCACAGAGATCTGCCTGCCTCTGCCTCCTGAGTGCTAGGATTAAAAGTGTGCTCCACCACCACCCAGATGTTATATTCCTTTTAAAGATAACCTTTCTTTGATATTTAAATAAATCCATATCACTTAAGATGCTAAAACATGTTGAAAATTTCCTATTGTCAATGAACTAACTTCTTGAGCATTATAGGTTTGAAGGTGAACGGAACCCATGGGCATCTCTCAGGGACACCAAAGAACCCTTTGGCAGTCCTTTCTCCTCTTCTAGCATTTGAAAGTACAGGAAAAAAATGGCATAAATGTTTTACTCCACCAGAAAGGATGCTAGAATTCTGTGACAAAGTCTTGGGACCAAGAAGTACATGATTTTCAAATCCCTACCACACCCTTCCCCCGACGTGGCGCCTCCTGAACGATTCCCCTACTGGGGTGTCTCCCCTTTGACTAACTCAGTCTCTTAACAACCTCCTCTATACCTGGAGTTTCCCTCGGGAGACCTTTAACTCAGGACTCGGGTGCAGGAAACTTATTTGAGAGACGGTCTGAGGAAGCACAGAGAGTCTGTAATGAGCTGTCTCTGCAGAGAGAACTAGATGCTTAGTTGCACAGCTCTCCACGGACTGTGTCTGTCAAGTGTTGAGGAGATACAGCATTCGTCCCCAGCTCCCAGACATACCTGGCTTTTCCTGAGCAAGGATGGAGCCACTCCAAGGAGGCCAACTTGCTGTGGGTGAGTGCTGAGAGCGTCAACCCTAGCTCTTTGCTCTAAGTTGTATTAAATGCCCTTCCTGGGCGCTCATTCCCAGGTAGTACAGCCTGCATGCCACAGATGACTGATAGAGTACCTCTATCTGTAAGACTGAATGTCCTGAGAACTAGCCACATTGGCAGCTCCAGAGTGCGGGGCAGAATCTGGCACCTGGGGAAAATGCTTGACAAATGCAGAGGGAAAGGTATGCCAGGATCACGGTGGGTCCCGGTGTTGAGATTGCTAAGGAGAGGTAGAGATTGGGGGAGGAAAGTGAAGCAGAGATAGAAAATTGAATCACCATGGGGCTGGAGAGCTTGCTCAGTGGTTAAGAGCACGTACTGTTCTTGCAGAGGACCTGGGTTTGGATCCTCACGTCTGATGCCTCAAGACCATAACTCCACTTCCAAAGGATCTGCTGCCTTCTTCGGACCTTTCTGGGCTCCTACATGCAAAGGATGTACATACATACACTTAGGCACACACACGTACACACATACATACACTTAGGCACACACAGATCAAATATTTTCAACAAAACTTAAATCAAGGGTTTTGCAAACCCAGGTTCCCAACACATTCTAGGGGTTTGGGTGGGGGAATTTCTCCTGGATGATCATGTGATTAGAGGGTTAGAAACACATGGCCCTAGGGAAAGAAACAACCAGTAATTATACTTTTTCTCTGGGGGTATGTAAAAGTCAGGGTCAAAGATCATTGCTTTGAGAGAGGGCTTGCCCATTTGTCTGGCCCTCCCTACACTCTGCCCATTTTGGAGGTAGAAAACTGAGTTCCAGAGAGGACAAAGATGTGGCTGAGTTCACAGAGGTGTGAGTTTCTGGTTAGTAAGGAAAAGGGTGACCTCACTCTCATAAATCCTTCCAGGCCATTTGCTCACAGTCTATTAGGTCTCTCCTGCCCTGGTGTAGGAGTGATAACCTGACCTGCACAAATGGTTCAGTCACTCACCTCCTGAATGCCAAGCACGGGGGGAGCTCTAGGGTTTTGACCTGTGTGGTTCCGTCCCATTCCCAGGCGTGTCAGAATATATACCTCAGACACAGGTTGCCCCAGAGATCTCCCAAGGGGGTCTTGTTTGGCTGTGTTCATAGCTCTGGCAGCCTGGTTGATAGGGACTGGCCAGGTGACTGCTCAGCCGATGGGTCAGCCTGGCCTTCCGGATGTCAGCTGACTCTGTTGCGGACTTCCCCTCCAGTTGCCGGAGTTGGAATGTCCAAGAGCAAAGCTTCATTCTTCTCTGACACGGGAGATAAGCTGCTGGGACGGGAGGGTGAGTGTGGGAGGACGTGGTACCAGGTTGTCAAGTCTCCGGAAAGGGCCTGCTCTCATGGAATGGTACGCGGCACGAAGGCTTCAAGAGCTCACGGCATCCCTGTGAGCTGACCGATGACCTGCCAGTGAGGAAGTGGTCGTAAGGAATAAGAGAGTGGCAGCCGAAAGCCTGGCTTTACTGCTCAGTGTCAGTGAGACTTCAACACAGGGATCTGTGGGAGGCTTGGGAGGGGAAAACACTCCACTTAAAAACAAATCCATCACGGAAAAGATTCAGACCGAACCGAGGAGCCAGGCACAAATGTGTCCCATTTTTTTTTTTGGTGTAGATATAGGAAGTGAGATGAAGACATAGGTTGTATTATAGACTGATTTCTGGAGGATACACTAGAAAGCAAAGAACTTTGAAGTGGGACGTAGGGTGTGGATTGTCATCTTAGAGCGGCTCCCACCTTACCGAGGACAATGTAAATTCTGCCTATTCCACATGGCATTTATCAAACAGATCAGCTGGCTTATCAGCTTCGGTGTGCGATGCCAGCATCTGCCTTGGGTGCCCACATATAAAATGAATTCCCAGAGCTGAGTGAAGACTTGGACCCTGCCCTCCAGCAGAAGACAGAAGTCCCCCACATGTAGTGTGAGCACACATGGCCAGATCTCAAGGAACTGAGCCGTGAGCTGTTTCCAGTTTGCTTACTGCTCATCCCTGTATCTGGCAGGACTCATGCATGGTACATGTTCTGTGGGTTGGGCATCAAAGGCCCCCCAAAGACCCCAAAGGCTTGGTCAATTGTCCCTGGCATTTCTGGCAGGTATTTGGAAACTTTAAGGGGTAGGGATTACTGGTAGGAAGTTGTCTTATCATGAATGCAGTCTTGAAGGAGATGTTGAAACCCCATTCTACCTCTTTCTTTGCTTCCTATATTGCAAGAGGAGGAGCGGGCTGCATTCCCGGCACCTGGCTATACCGAAATACCCAAAATAATTACACAGAAACTGTATTAATTAAATGACTGCCTGGCCCATTAGTTTAGCCTCTTCTTGGCCAACTCTTACATCTTAAACTAACCCATATCTAGTAATCTGTGTATCACCACGAGGAGGTGGCTTACCGGCATGAGTCTAACCATGTCCATCTTGGGCCAGAGAAACATGGTGTCTGCCACATTTCCCTTCTTTCCAGCATTCTGTTATGTCTACTCCACCCACCTAAGGGCTGCCCTATCAAAAGGCCAAGGCAGTCTCTTTATTTAACCAATGAAAGCAATAGAAATATAGAAGGAACTCCTACACCATTCCTAGCCACTGGGAAGTGAGCAGGTTTGTCCTACTACCTGCTACTGCCGTAATGTACTGCCTTATATAGTCCCCCAAATGATGGGCAATCTACCATGGGCTGAAGCCTATGAAACTGTGTGCTAAAACAAATCTTTCCTCCTTGTAAGATGGGGCGGCATCCGGGCACTCCAGCAGGTCGCCGCTGGCGTGGCGGTGGCACAGTTTTGCTTTCAAGGATGGCGCAGAAGAAATATCTTCAAGCAAAATTGACCCAGTCTCTAAGGGTAGACAGAATTCAACTTTGGAAACCACCGTATACTGATGAAAATAAAGAAGTTGGTTTGGCCTTGAAGGACCTTGCTAAGAAGTACTCTGACTGACTAGAGCGCTGTGAAAATGAAGTGGAAAATGTAATAGAAGAAATCTGCTGCAAAGCCATTGAGCGTGGCACAGGAAATGAACACTACCGAACGACCGGGATTGCCACAATTGAGGTGTTTCTGCCTCCAAGACTAAGAAATACAAGAAAAGCTTGTTGGAGACCCACTTGCATGTCACTGGTAGAGACCTGCGGTCTAAAATAGCTGAAACTTTTGGATTTCAAGAAAATTACATCAAGATCGTAATAAGTAAGAAACAACTTCCACTAGGGAAAAGCCTTGAAGAACAAGGAGTGACTCGCAATGTAAAGGCCATGGTGCTAGAAACAGTCTGAAGAGGATGTGAGGAAAAACTTCCAGGTAGAGGAAGAGGAACAGAATGAGGCGGAACTGAAGGAGAAGCGCATTCAGAGGACCAAAAGGGGACTGGAGATTCTGGCAGAGAGAGCTGAGGTGGTAGATCCGGAAACCATGCCTTACTTAGACATTGTAAACCAGACAGGCAAGTCAATCAGAATTCCTCCTGCCGAAAGAAAAGTCCTTATGTTAGCTATGGGATACCATGAGAAGGGCAGAGCTTTCCTGAAGAGGAAAGAGTATGGAATAGCCTTGCCGTGCCTTCTGGATGCTGACAGGTATTTCTGCGAGTGCAAAGAGCTGCTGGACACTGTGGACAACTACGCGGTTCTTCAGCTGGATATTGTGTGGTGCTACTTCCGCCTGGAACAACTGGAGTGGCTGGATGATGCAGAGAAGAAGCTGAACTTGGTCCAGAAGTGCTTTAAAAACTGTTATGGAGAGAATCACCAGAGACTGGTCCACATAAAAGGAAACTGTGGGGAAGACAAAGTGTTGTTTTTAAGACTCTACTTGCTTCAGGGGATTCGGAACTATCACGGTGGAAATGGAGAGGAGGCTCGGGAATATCTCAACAAGGCACACCCACTCTTTAAAGAGCTGTACATTGATCCATCAAAAGTTTCCTGGGCGGGTTCATTGCCCAGGAAGCCCAGCTCGGTCTGTGGGCTTGTGATGGGAACGTGGACCATGCAGCCATTCATATTTCCAACCACAGAGAGGAACTGGCCCAAATAAGGAAGGAGGAAAAGGAGAAGAGGAGACGCCACCTGGAAAATATCAACTCTTTGAAAGGAATGGGCTACTCCACACATGCCACTAAACAGGCCCTTCACCAGGCCAGAGGCAACCTTGACGACACCCTGAAGATTCTCCTCAGTAACCCCCACATGTGGTGGTTACAGGACTCAGACTCTGAAAACAGCAGGCATCAAGCAAGTCCTTCCCAGGAAAGCATCGACCAACTGGTGTACATGGGTTTCAACACAGTGGTGGCTGAAGCAGCGCTAAGGGTATTTGGAGGCAATGTCCAGGTGGCAGCTCAGACCCTTGTGCACCATCGAGGAAGCCTTCCTCCAGACCTCCTCCAGAGCATCCACAGCCCCGTCTGACTCTGCAGGGACCTCTAGTGCCTCAACAGATGAAGACATGGAGACAGAGGCTGTCAACGAAATCCTGGAGGACATTCCAGAGCACGAGGAGGACTACCTGGACTCAACTCTGGAGGACGAAGACGTCATTATTGCCGAGTACTTGTCCTATGTGGAAAGTGTAAAGAGCAACTGAGCGGAAATGAGTGCTACGTTTCCGCCTATAACTCTGTCATTGGGAATGGTCGCATGCAGCTCTTCTTTGCGTTCCTCTTGCTTTTCAACGATTTTGCTCCAAGTAAGCTTTTTCCTCAGGTACAGGGACCTAGCATAGTGAAGAGAGGCTTTGTTGGGAAAGATGGTCTGGAAAAAGGGGATTCCCTGGCTCTGCTGTTCCCCTTCTGCCTCCTGGTCTGCATCTCTAACCCTGTCACTGTCAGTTTTCCATCCAGTACTGGGGAACAGGCTTTCCAATGGAGGCAGGGTGGTCTGCAGAGAGACGGGGAATCTGTCTCCTGTCTGCCTCTCACTAGCCCTCACTTTCCTCCTGTCTGGCTGCTGAAACTCCGCCACTGCCTCTGTTGTGCAAGCTTACCTCAGCCTTGCTCACCCTGCCGCAACCCCTTGACTCCTCATTCGAAGTGCTGTGGGCGCATTGAGATACAGGCTGCAATCCCACACCAAATGGTGGCAGATACCTTGATCTTGGAATGTCAGTGTTTGTGCTCTTAGATCAGTAAAAATCTGTACTTAAAATTCAAGGTTGCAACTCAGAGTTTCTGTGAATTCTGAATTCCTCATACAAAGTAAAGGTCTCTTATTAAATCGAAGTTTTAAAGTTCAGCACCAACATAGAGTGGGCACGGGGGTGAGCTAATCTTGGAAGAAGGCCTTCTTAGGAGGTTTCTGTAGGGGAGCAGTCTCAGGTTGTAGTCATCTGGGAGGAGGAAGCTGCTGCGGCTGGTAGTTCTGTACACAATGTCAACATTCCAGAAGGATTAGCACGTTGCAGTTGATACTCTTTACACACATCAGTTTGGGTTAAAGGACAATTTTTCATCAACATTTGTATGGGGAAGGGAGAAGGCTTTGCCACAACCATGAGTTTTGGGCATTGGGGTTATTGACACGGCTGTGCCCATGTCAATAATTCACATTCACTCAGGAATACATCTGCTCCCCACAACAAAGAAATGCGTGTTGCCCAGTAAGTGGTAAATAGGTGTTTAAATTCATCAGTCACCATGGAAACGTGCATTTACCCCATAATGAGACACTATGTCCACCACAATGGCCAACAATGGTAAAAAAAAGCAAACAAAAGCCATAGAAAACCAATGCCAAGTACTGCCAAGGATACAGAGCACAAAGAATCTTCTTGAACTGCTCATGGAAATGCCATATGATATCATACATACACCCTGTCATTCAGAAACATACCCCTAGTTTTATACTCGAGAGAAGGAATGCTTATAACAGCTTCATTTATAAATGCCCATAACTGGGAACAACCCAGAAGTCTTTTTTAATACGAAAATGAATTCATAAAGTTTAGTGTAGACATACAATGAGCTAGTGCAGAGCACAAAAGAGAAATTATGCTACACTCAAAACCACGTATGTATCTCCATAACTTTGCTTTGATTGAAGTTAGGCACACAGAGTACATATATGTTCCCATTTATAGGAAGTTCAAGAAAATGATGGCTGTGTGTTGTGGTTCATACCTTTAACCACTTAGAGGCAGAGACAGGAGGATCTCAAAGTTCAATGCCAGCCTGGCCTATAAAGTGAGCTTTAGGAAAGCTAGGGTCATAGTGAGACTCTGTATCAAAAAAGGAATTGATGTTTAGAGAGGTAGTTAGCTCTGAAGAGCCTCTGAGGTGGAGGATCCAGTATGGGCAGAGGACTGAATGTATGGTAGGCATGGTGTGTGGAGGGAATTCAGTGTGGTAGGAAGACAACAGGGGGCTTGAGGGATCAGAGTTGAAAAGGTTATATGTGATCATTTTGTGAAAGTCTTTGCATTAGTTCATCTTTGGTGCGTTTTCACGTCTCACATTCTCCTTTGTCTGACTGTGTGATAGGATGGTACCCCTTAACCCCCATAGTTGAGTAAGAACATTTCTCCTAGCTTTGCTTTACCAATGATTATAGAATGTGGCATGTTTCACTTCTAGGTATCATAGCCAATTGTTGCCGTGTGATCCTTGGCAGTGGAGGGGGTTGTCTGTCTTCCCTTTGGCATAACTGTTGATCCGCCTGCCTGTCTGTTTGTCTGTCTATCTATCTATCTATCTATCTATCTATCTATCTATCTATCTATCTATCTATCTATCTATCTATCTATCTATCTTTCTACCTACCTTCTGTCTACCTATCTGTGATGGTGGCTGCTTTACCTGCCCAGGTCTTTAGGAACTCCCTCTGGCCTGAACAGTTGTATGTAGTGTGAGAAATGAGCGAATTACTATGAACTCGATTGTTTAGACAGTTGCATGCTTTGGGTATGGTGTTGGGCTCATTCGTTCAAGACTTTGAATGTCTATTCTATACTCAGTAGCTGTTCTGAATGCTAGAGTCGACACTGTCCCTTCTCTGCTGACAGTAAGCAAATGAACAAATTGTTTCCTGATTTCTGTGAGCATTATAAAGGGAATAGCCAGGGGGACTGAATGTAAAGACATTGGGAAGGAGAGTGGAGATGGCCATCAGGAGGCATTGCTTCTTTGGAACGGAGGCCCTGGAGGAGATAGAGCTATGTCACATAGAGGGTCACAGGCGTTGTGTTCTATGGGATGGTAAGAAAGATAGTGAGTGAAGAGAGAAGTAGGCAGGGATGCTATCATGGGAGTAAGATTGACAGGACGTCCATCAGGTGTTCAAAGACCAAATATTGCCATGGTGATTGAAGGAAAGAACAACGGTAGAATTATGTTACATTGAAAACACGTTGTGAACGTTCTGGGTCAACATGCTGCTGCTGGCCCGAGAGGGACGACAGCAAAGGTGAACACAAATAATCTCGAAGTGTTTGGCAATAAGAATGAACAAGAGTTGTTAATAGTTTGGAACTGAGTGTGGTGGGCTGAATAATAGTCTGAGAGATGTTTATTGCTTAGTTCCAGAAGGGGTAAGTGTTACCTTATTTAGCAAAGACAGCATGGTGCCCTCTTCCAGTGGCAAATCTTATAGAGGCATTTTCTCACCTGAATCCCTCTTCCCAAATGACTCTAGATTATGTTAAGTTAACATAAAACTAACCAACACTACTCCTAAAGCACTTTCATCAATTCCAACAAACCCTGCATCCATTAAACAATAGCTCCCTCTGCCCCTTTTACCCAGCTCCTAATAGCTTCTACTGTATTTTCTTTTCCTTCATTGGCCTATTTAAAGTACTTCATGTAAATGGAATTATATGCATTTGTCCTTTGTTCCTGAATTATTTCATTAAACAAATTTTCAAGGCCCGCTCACATTAGAGTGTGTATTAAAATTTAATTCCCTTTTGCGAGTGGATAGCATTGCTTGTTATTTTAAGCAACCAAATCTGTGTAATTCTTTACAGTTGCCATGGGAAACTAATTGATGTGATGAGGGAAAAGAAGATGTCAAGGTGACTTGGTGTTTGGCGGAGTGTTGGACGGACCTAGATAGGAATCTACAAACACAGCAGATTAGGAGCAGGCTCCGTTCTGGGCCATGTTATATTTCAAATGGCTGTTCTGCCTTCAAAGGACATGCTGAGGAGGCAATTGGCTGTGTAACTCTGGAATTCTCCCTTGTGCTGGGGAGTTGCATTTGGGAGGCATCAGCAGATAAATGATTCTTAAGGAAAATTGATGGGTTGTGTTCACCCAAGGAATGTGTGTATGAAGAGAAGAGGAAAAGGTCAAGCCAGCATTGAAAGCAGAATAAGCCAGAGGGGCTGGGAAGGAGCAGTTAGGGAGGTGGCAGAAAATTCGGGGAAACCTGGCTCAGGAAATTGAGAATACTTTCAAGTAGAAAAGTGTGGCCAGTCAGGTTTTGAGCAAACAGAAGGCCAGAAGAGGGTGTTGTATCCCCTGGGACTGGAGTTACAGGTGGTTGTGAACTGCAGTGTAGGTGTTAGGAATTGAATCCAGGTCCTTTGGAAGAACAGCCAGTGCTCTTAACCACTGAACCAATTCCCCAGCCCCACTGGGGCAAGTTCTGCTATGAGATGTAAAAGATGGGACCACTTACAGTTTTGAAACCATTTGAGGTGGAAGATACTATGGTTACTTCTGGCTAACCAGACCCCAAGCCTTAATATCTTTAGACAAGTCCTTGTAGTCTGTTCCACAATTTTCTGGAGAAGAATTTCGTTAGAGCTTGGCTACGTGGCCATTTACCTCAGGTAGCGTTGGCTGAAGTCATAGGTAAGATTCAGCTTTGAATGGGCTGCCCTTGAGAACTCAGGTGATTTCACTCAATGACTGGCTCTGTTCTGAGGATGGCTAGAAGGTCTGTTCTATTGGGTCAGTTCACCTGGCTGGGGCTCCGTAGAAGAATGTTCAGCCAATTAGACATGACACATGGTCTGTTCTCATCTACGTCTGGAAGTTGCCTGATGTTACTTCTGCCGTGTTCTAAGGTCAGTTCAACCACAAGCCCACTGGGATCTCTTAGAAGATGGTATAATCCCACCTCTTCATGGGAACACTGTTAAATAATTTACAGCCATGATTAATACCCCTACCGAGGCAGAATACATTTACAGGCTGGATGGGAATGTGCCAGGAAGCTGGGAAAAACCAGTCACACTTAGGGGAGAGGAGCTTGCAGGAGTGAAGCCCTTCAGAAGCCTTAAGGGGACACTCAGAAGACTGGAGATGGGTACTCTTCTCACCGAGACAAGAGGGAAGAAAGTCAAAAAGAGGGCAGACGTAGGGCAGGATGATGCCACGCCACACTGTTCAACAGACAACCCCCAAATGACGCTGGCTGAGGTCACCTGATTAGAGCCGAGAAGGGAAAAAGACATGGCAGGGAAACTCAGGGCTGGGACGCCAGATTTTTTGTTTGTTTGTTTGTTTTTCAAGACAGGGTTTCTCTGTGGCTTTGAAGCCTGTCCTGGAGCTAGCTCTGTAGAACAGGCTGGTCTCAAACTCACAGAGATCCACCTGCCTCTGCCTCCCGAGTACAGGGATTAAAGGCCTGCGCCACCACCGCCCGGCCAGATTTTTTTTTTTAAAGCAGATTTAAATAGGGATAGCATTCTGTCATTACTGAAAATAACATCAATTAGAAATATGTAATTACTAATCCCCAATAATGTAGCAACTTTATTGCTAATTATCACTTTCCTAAAATCTTTACAGAACCTGTGAGAGATAGCCCATATTCTAGGAGTTGCTGCTGAGTGTTTGTCAGCTTGACACAAGTTAGAGTCACCTGGGAAGAGGGAGCCTAAACCGAGTAATTGATTCCATCAGATCGGCCTGTGGCACACAGACACAAAGACATATACACACACGTGAATTTTTTTTTAAAAATTAAAAATCACTAAAAGTTGCTCATTTTATATGAATGAGAATTTTGCCTGTATATTGTAGGACCCAGCCATGATAAGCTTAATAGGAACAGACCACCCAAAGGACGTTCTTAACTTCTAACTATTACCACCTGCCAGTGTGGGGCCTAGTCATGATAAACTTAATGGAGACCTGAGTCTCAGTAGTTTACCCTGAGGCAATACCTGTTTGCAGGAAGAACCACAAACTGAGATTATCCAGGCACCACCCAAGAACAGACCATCCAAAGGAAATTCCTAACGATCCAACCTTTGTAGATAGGATCACCTGCCAGCTCACATTCACCAGGACACTCTAGACAAATGTCAGCCAATCAGGAATCCTGAACCTTAGAAATCCCTCACCACCACCTTGCTACTATAAAAACCCAACTCTGAGCTTGGGGCTTTCTGATTATTCCAATACAATGTACCCACGGAGAGACAGAGTTTGCAAACTTGTATAAAATAAAGGTTCTTTGCTTTTACATATGGGACTCGGTCTCCTTTTTGGTTTTTGGGGGACTTTGCGGATCTGGGCATAATATGTGTGTGCGTGTACCACGGCTATACATGTGTGATTGATGTGTATGGAGGTTAGAAGAGGATATCAGATCTCGTGGAACTGGAATTACAGATGGTTGTGAATCAGCATGTGGGCGTTAGGAACCAAACCCAGGTCTTCTGAAACAATGTTGAATGCTCTTAACCACTGAGCATCTGTGGCCACAATAAAAATTCTTTTTAAGTCTGGCATTGCTTCTCAGCCCTTTGGCTAAGATCAAGTGTAGTATCCATTCTTATCAGTTTTAAAAAAACAGGCAAGAATTACTCTTCAGAAATTTACTTTATAGGCAATATCTTTTTGCAAGTGATGCAAAACCATGCTTGTAATTATTTTTATTACATGTATTTATGTGAGGTGGGAAGTAGGGTACTGTGGTATGTATGTGGAAATCAGAGGACACCTTTTAGGGATCAGACTCAGGTCATCAGACTTAGTGACAAGCACCCACTGAGCCATCCTGCTGACTATGTACTTGTAATTGTTGCTCTGAAATTTCTTTCATGTGTTTATCACACACACATACAGGGTTTTTTTCAATCACCCATTAAAACTGCTTTATCATAATCTCATTTCTCACCTTTGTCTTGGGTATTTCCAAAGACTGGGTCGTCATGAGAATAATACGGTTTTGCTGATGGTGAGGACATTCTAACAGAAGATAAGACCTTGCTGAGGATTCCCAAGGGGAATTCCAAGAATGTTTTGGGCAGCACCAGTGTAAAAGTTCACAGGGTTCATAGTATTGCATGATTGTCACGAGTGGGTTCTGATCTCGACACCAGCAGCACACTGGGGGCCCATTGACTGTGTATGGGATCCTTGGTGGCTGTTTACTGGGTTTCCACCTACTCAGCTCACCAAACAAGAAATTTCAGGTTCAAGCTTGACTCTGTTTCCCTTCATTGAACAAATTCACGTGGTCGGTGTTAGAACAATCAGGAGTGTGTTGAGTCGTAGGTTCAAGAAAACCTACTTAATAATGGCAGAAATTCATGGCTGTATAATGAAGCCCCTAGAAATATCCTCTCTTCCTTGCTAGTCAAAACTGACAGAAATGAACAGCATCACAAACGTACAAGCAGGCGCGAGCTACTGTTTCCCCTTCAGCTGTTCTGTGTTGCCACAGGAGTTTTCTGTGTGAGAGGTGTGTTATCTCAGCGTGTTTGTCTCATTTTTGTGCTTATTGCTCATCCCTCTGGCAGCAGGTGACTGCAGGGTTTCCAGCATTGCTTCCAAATTCCTGACAGGATGAACTAGAAAGGTGAAGTTTAGACAAGCGGCGTTGTCTTTTCATCGAGATAGGAGATAGTCACAGGCATCTCCACAGCACACTCAAGCCTCACTGGTCAGAACTAGGTCATATGTGCACCCTTCTCTGCAAAGCAAGATGAGAGGCTGGGAAATAGGATCGTCATGGCTGGTATAGAGCAGTAAACATCCACCACCGGGGCTGGACATGTTGGCTCCGCCAAAAATCAAGTTCTGTTACAAAGGAAGGAAAATGGTTTTTGTTCATAGATAATAGTCTGGGCCACAGCAGCAGAATCTGTTTGGCTCTGGGATGGCTTGCCAGTGTGCTCCTGCTCTGTGTACTGGCTTAGCTCTGGCCTGCCCCTGCACCCTCCAGTGTGGCTTGCCTTCCCTTGCTCCACCATCAGCTGCCACACTTACATTTCTGCACACCAAGCTGACTGTGGGCCATCGTGGAGATGAGCATTGCCAAGTTTTCTCCAAGGTCAATGTCTGCCAAGCTTGGCTGAATTCCTGCCCCTCTTTCTACTTGGCAAACTTCTTGTTGACCTTTAAGGCTGGGTCTAAATACGCGTCCTGAGAAATTTCTTTGACAGGCCCTTGACTCTACTGTCACAAACTATCCTCTCCTTAGTTTCATGCATTTTTATTTATTGTGTTAGCACTTACTTTATTTTATATTTATTGAGCTCTACATTTTTCTCTGTTCCCCTCTCTGCCTCTCCCCTCCCCCCTTCAGTCTTCCCCCAAGGTCCCCATGCTCTCAATTTACTCAGGAGATCTTGTCTTTTTCTACTTTCTACTTCCCATGTAGATTAGATCTATGTAAGTCTCTCTTAGTGTCTGCATTGCTGTCTAAGTTCTCTGGGATTGTGGTTTGTAGGCTGGCTTTCTTTGCTTTGTGTTTAAAAAGCACCTATGACTGAGTACGTTGATAATTGTCTTTCTGTGTCTGGATTACCTCACTCAAAATAATGTTTTCTATCTCTATCCTTTTTCCTGCAAAATTCAAGATGTCATTATTTTTTCTGCTGTATAGTACTCCATTGCATAAATGTACCACATTTTCCTTATCCATTCTTCGGTCAAGGGGCATTTAGGTTATTTCCAGGTTCTGGCTATGACAAACAAAGCTGCTATGAACATAGTTGAGCACATGTCCTTGTGGCACAATTGAGCATCCTTTGGATATATACCCAAAAGTGGTATTACTGGGTCTTGAGGAAGGGTGTTTCCTAATTTTCTGAGAAATCGCCATACTGACATCCATAGGGGTTGTACCAGCTTACATTCCCACCATCAATGCAGAAGTGTTCCCTTTTCCCCACAACCTCTCTAGCATAAGTTGTCATCAGTGTTTTTGATCTTGGCCATTCTTACAGGTGTAAGATGGAATCTCAGAGTTGTTTTGATTTGCATTTCTCTGATGACTAAGGATGTTGAACATTTCCTTAAGTGTCTTTTCAGCCATTTTAGATTCCTCTGTTGAGAGTTTTCTGTTTAGGTCTGTACTCCATTTTCTAAATTGGATTATGTGATCTTTTGGTGTCCAATTTCTTGAGTTCTTTGTATATTTTGAAGATCAGCCGTCTGTCTGATGTGGGGTTGGTGAAGATCTTTTCCCATTCTGTAGGCTGTTGTTTTGTCTTATTGACTGTGTCCTTTGGTTTACAGAAGCTTTTCAGTTTCAGGAGGTCCCATTTATTAATTGTTTCTCTCAGTGTCTGTGCTGCTAGGGTTCTATTTAGGAAGTGGTTCTCAGTGCCAATGTGTTCAAGTGTACTTCCCACTTTCTCTTCTATAAAGTTCAGTGTGGCTGGCTTTATATTGAGGTCTTTGATCCATTTGGACTTGAGTTTTGTGCATGGTGATATATATGGGTCTATTTTCATTCTTCTACATGTTGATATCCAGTTATGACAGCACCACTTGTTAAATATGCTTTCTTTTTTCCATTTGATATTTTTTGCTTCTTTATTAAAAATCAGATGTTCAAAGATGTGTGGATTGATATCTGGGTCTTCTATTCAGTTCCATTGGTCCTCCTGTCTGTTCTTATGCCAATACCAGGCTGTTTTCAGTACTGTAGCTCTGTAGTAGAGTTTGAAGTCAGGGATTGTGATGCCTGCAGAAGTTCTTTTATTGTATAGGATTGTTTTGGCTATCTTGGGTTTTTTGCTTTTCCATATGAAGTTGAGTATCGTTCTTTCAAGGTCTTTGAAGAATTTTGCTGGGATTTTGATGAGCATTGCATTGAATCTGTATATTGATTTTGGTAAGATTGTCATTTTTACTATGTTAATTCTACCTACCCAAGAGCATGGGATATCTTGCCACTTTCTGGTGTCTTCTTCAATTTCTTTCTTCAGAGATTTAAAGTTCTTATCATACAAGTCTTCCACTTGGTTAGAGTTACTCCGAGATATTTTATGCTATTTGTGGCTATTGTGAAGGGTGTTGATTCTCTGGTTTCTTCCTCAGTCCTTTTATCATCTGTGTACAAGAGGGCTACTGATTTTTTTTTTGAGTTAATCTTGTATCCTGCTACATTGCTGAAAGTGTTTTTGAGTTGTAGAAGTTCCTTGGTAGAATTTTTGGGATCACTTATGTAAACTATCATATCATCAACAAACAGTGAGAGTTTGACTTCTTCTTTTCCAATTTGGATCCCCTTGATCTCCCTTTGGTGTCTTATTGCTCTAGCTAGGACCTCAAGAACTATATTGAATAGATATGGAGAGAGTGAACAACCTTGTCTTGTTCCTGATTTCAGTGGAATCTCTGGGAGTTTCTCTCCATTTAGTTTGATGTTGAATGTTGCCTTGCTGTATATTGCCTTAATTATGTTTAGGTATGTTCCTTGTATCCCTGCTCTCTCCAAGACCTTTATCATGAAGGGATGTTGTATTTTGTCAAAAGATTTTTCAGCATCTAATGAGATGATCATGTGGTTTTATTTTTCAGCTTGTTTATATAGTGGATTACATTGACAGAGTTTTGTATGTTGAACCATCCCTGCATCTGTGGGATGAAGCCAACTTGATCATGGTGGATGATGGTTCTGATGTGTTCTTGGATTCGATTTGCTAGTATTTTATTTAGTATTTTTGCATCAATGTTCATGAGTGAGATTGGTCTGTAATTCTCTTTCTTAGTAATGTCTCTCTGTGGTTTGGGTATCAGGGTCATTGTAGCCTCATAAAAAGAGTTTGGCAATGTTCCTTCTTTGCTATTGTGTGGAATAATTTGAGGAGTATTGGTATTAGCTCTTCTTTGAAAGTCTTGTAGAATTCTGAGCTGAAACCATCTGGTCCTGGGCTGTTTTTGGTTGGGAGATTTTTGATGACTGTTTCTATTTCTTCAGCAGTTATAGGTCTGTTTAATTTGTTTATCTGGTCTTGATTTAATTTTGGCAAGTGATATTTATCCAAAAAATTTTCCATTTCCTTTAAGTTTTCCAATTTTGTGGAGTACAGGTTTTCAAAATATGACCTGATGAGCCTCTGTATTTCCTCCATGTCTGTTGTTATGTCCCCCTTTTCATTTCTGATATTGTTAATTTGGATATTCTCTCTCTGTCTTTTGGTTAGTTTGGATAAAGGTTTGTCTATTTTGTTGATTTTCTGGAAGAACCAACTCTTTGTCTCAATGATTTTTTGTATTGTTTTCTTTGTTTCTATTTTGTTGATTTCAGCTCTCAATTTGATTATTTCCTGCCATCTAGTTCTCTTAGGTGAGTTTGCTCCTTTTTTTTCTAAAGTTTTCAAATGTTCTGTTAATTCACTAGTGTGGGATTTTTCCAGCTTCTTTATGTAGGTGTTTAGTGCTATGAACTTGCTTCTTAACACTGCTTTCATTGTGTCCCATAAATTTGGGTATGTTGTGTGGTCATTTTCATTGAATTTTAGGAAGCCTTTAATTTCCCCCTTTATTTCTTCCTTGACCCATTGATGATTCAGGTGAACATTGTTTAATTTCCATGTGTTTGTGGGTTTTCTTGCATTAGTATTGCTGTTGACTTCTAGTTTTAAAGCATGGTGATCTGATAAGGTACATTGGATTATTCCAATTTTTTTTGTATTTGTTGAGGTTTGTTTTGTTACCGAGTATGTGGTCAGTTTTTGAGAAGGTTTCATGAGGTGCTAAGAAGAAGGTATATTCTTTTCTGTTTGGATGGAATATTTTATAGATGTCTGTTAAGTCCATTTGAGTCATAACATCTGTTAGTTCTCTTATTTCTCTGTTCAATTTTTGTCTGATTGACCTGTCCAGTGGTGAGAGGGGAGTGTTGAGGTCTCCCACTATTAGTGTGTGGAGTTTAATGTATGATTTAAGCTTTCGAAGTGTTTCTTTGACATATGAGGGTGCCCTTGTATTTGGGGCATAGATGTTCAATATTGAAATTTCCTCTTGATGAATTTTTCCTGCAACTAATATGAAATGACCTTCTTTGTCTCTTTTGACTGATTTTTAGCTTGAAGTCGATTTTGTTAGATATTAGGATAGCTACACCCACTTGTTTCTTAGGTCCATTTGATTGGTATATTTTTACTCTGAGACGATGTCTATCTTTGAGGTTGAGATGCATTTTTTGTATGCAGAAGGATGGATTCTGTTTTCGTATCCAATCTGTTAGCCTGAGCCTTTTTATAGGTGAGTTGAGTCCATTTACATTAAGGGATATTAATGACCAGTGATTGCTATTTCCTGTTAATTTAGTTTTCATTGTTGGTGATGTTAATTTGTGCATTTTTTTCCTTCTTCAGGATTTGCTGTTATGAGATCGTCAATTGTCTGTGTTTTTGTTGGTGTAGCCATCTTCCTTGGGTTGGAGTTTTCCTTCTAGTATTTTGTGTAGGGCTGGGTTTGTGGCTAGGTATTGGTGAAATCTAGATTTGTCATGGAATATCTTGTTTTGTCCTTCTATGGTAATTGACAGTTTTGATGTGTATAGTAGTCAGGGCTGGCATCTGTGGTCTCTTAATGTCTGAATAATGCTTGACCATGACCTTCTGGCTTTCATTGTCTCCACTGAGAAGTCAGGTGTAATTCTGATAGGTCTACCTTTATATGTTACTTGGCCTTTTTCCTTTGTAGCTCTTAATATTCTTTCTTTACTCTGTATGTTTAGTGTTTTGATTATGATGTGGTGAGAGGACTTTTTTTTTGATCCAGTCTATTTGGTGTTCTATAAGCTTCTTGTATCTTCATAGGCATATCTTTTTTTAGGTAGGGAAAGTTTTCTTCTATGATTTTGTTAAATAAATTTTCTGTGCCTTTGAGTTGAACTTCTTCTCCTTCTTCTATAACTATTATTCTAAGATTTGGCCTTTTCATGGTGTTCCATATTTCCTGGATATTTTGGGTTAAGCTTTTGTTAGATTTAATGTTTTCTTTAACTGATGAGTCTATTTCCTCTATTTTATCTTCAGCGCTTGAGAGTCTCTCTTCCATTTCTTGTAGTTTGCTGTTCATGCTTGTGTTTGTGGGTCCTGATCTTTTTCTCATGATTTCTGTTTCTATAATTCCTTTGGCTTGTGTTTTCTTTATTGTTTCTATTTCAGTTTTCAAGTCCTGGATAGTTTCTTTTATATGTTTGATTTCTTTTTCTTGGATTTGCTGATATCTTCCAGATTTTTTTTCAATTTCTTTAAGGGAATTTCTCATTTAATCTTTAATAATTTCAAACATTCTCGTGAAATCATTTTTAGGTAATTTTCTTCTGGTTAATCCATATTTGGTTGTTCAGGTCTTTAGGTTTTACTGGTGTTGTGTTGCTCTTTGTGGTGTAGCGTGTGATCTTACCTTTTCTACTCATCTTTTCTTCTAAGAGGTGTGGTTGGGGCTCTCTGAGATTCTGTTGAATAATCTTTTAGGTGCCAGTGAATCCAACACTCAGATGATTGTACCTCATGGTATGGTCAGTGTCACAGTTCCAGTTACCCTGTTGGTTATTCCTGTTCCTGGAGGTAGCTCAGTTCGCCTGTGCTTTGGTCGGCTCCCTTGGAGTCTGCTGTCTCAGGCCTATTTTGGCCTAGGTTGCTGGCTTTATTCTGTTTCTGTAAATCCTGGTCTGGATCCCCTCCTGCAGAAGTCCCTGGCTTGGAGTTAGACCTGTTCTGGTGGAGATTGCTGACTCTGGATCTGGTCACTGGCTCAGTCCTGATCTGTCAGTGTTCCAGGACTGGGTTGGCTCCTAGGACTGGATTTGCTCCTGGCTTCTGCTCCCAGTGGAGTTTGTTTCCTCAGGCCCTCTCTGTCCTAGGTGGCTCTTTCAGTCCCACTCTTGTGGGATTTGTTGCCCAAGGTGGAGTTCCTTGCCTCAGCCAACTTTGGCCTAGGTTACCAGCTTTGACCTGTATCTGGATTCCCTCCTGCAGAAGTCCCTGGGTTGGAGTTGGACCTGGAAAGGTTTCTGGTTCTGGTCTACTGCCTCAGAGGTCCTAGGCTCGGATGCAATCGGGCCTGCAGAGGACCTGCTTACTTCCTCAGAGGTTCCAGACTCACGCTTGGACTTGCAGAGGTTCCAGGTTCCTGCCTATTCCCTTTGATGTTCCAGACCGAAGCCCGAACCCACAGAGGTCATGGCTCAGGCCTACTTTCTCTGAGGTCCCAGACTCACACCTGGCCCCGCCGAGATCTCTGGTTCCTGCCTATTCCCTCGGAGGACCCAGGTTCACTCATGCCCAGACTGGCAGAGGTCCTGGCTCAGGCCTAGTTTTCCTGGGAGGTCCTAGACTCATGCCCAGACCCACCGGGGTGTTGGCCTATATCCACTCCCTTGAAGGTCCCAGATTCACATCCGGACCCTCAGCGGTCTCTGGCTCTGGCTCACTCGCTCGGCGGTTACTCCCCTGTACCTGTTCTGGTGGAGATGGCAGACTCTGAGTCAGGTCGCTAGCTCAGTCCTGGTCTGACAGTGTCCCGGGACTGGGTTGGCTCCCGGGACTGGATTTGCTCCTGGCTTCTGCTCCTGGTGGAGCTTGTTTCCTCAGGCCCTCTCTGTCCTAGGTGGCTCGTTCAGTCCATGTTAGCACTAATTAGACTGTCTTGCTTTGCCCTATTATCTGTCTCCCACTTGTTTCTGCACTTAGTGTAACCTGAGCAGCTAGCACAGTTCCTGGCACCTCATACGTGCCAGTGGAAGAGGTAGTCACTGGTCTCTCAATATCCACGCTCACCATTTTTATCAGTAAAATAACCTTGACTGCGGCCACTTTGAATAAAGAGCAAATACTCCAAACTCCCTTGAGGAGAACTAAAGCCATGTGACATGCCTGGAGCTATAGCTGCCTTGTTGGACCAAGGGTTGACTTTGGAACTACAAGCCAAATATGGTGGAGCAAAAAGATGCAAGTATGTAGACTCCTGGCTTGTATCATTATTTGTAGTCTAGCCTTGCCGGCCTGAGGAGGTTTAGGAGGAAGAAAGAAGTTTCCCCAAGCAGGGATTTGTTGTGGAATATTAGTTTAAGATGTGTTACATTTGTTTACACTATGGAACATTTGTTTAATGATACACAGATGTGTTGCATTCTTTTATGTTGCATTTGTTTAACTCTGTGATGCTGTGTTACTTTGCCTGCCTAAAACACCTGATTGGTCTAATAAAAAGTTGAATATCCAATAGCTAGGCAGGAGAGGAATAGGCAGGGCTGCCAGGCAGAGAAAAAATAGGAGGATTGAACTCCTGATCATCCTCTTCCTCCTCCCAAGTGCTGGGATTAAAGATGTGTGCCACCACTGTCTGGCCTTTATGGTTAACTAATAGCTAGCTCTGCCCTATGATCTCCAGGCAGGCTTTATTTTTCAGAACACAAACAAAATATCACACAGTGTGACTCTCTGTGTGAGTATGTACATGTGTGCTCAGGTGCCCATGGAGGTGAGAGGCATCGGGTTATCCTGGAGCTGGAGTTACAAACAGTTGTGAGTCACAAGTACCTGAGTAGGCACTGGGACCAGAACTTGGGTCCTCTGCAAGAGCAACATGCACCCTTCACCACTGAGCCACCTGTCCTGCTATGTCATGTGTGAACACTGAAATAAAAACACTAGCACTACATGCTACTTGTCACTTTCCAGTGACAGAGACAGGACTTGAGTCTTTAAAGTGGAATTTTGTTCAGAGAGCTGGCCATCTGAGAGGACAGTGGATTAACATGCACAGATCTGCCTTGCATCTCACTGCCAGAAGGCACAGCATATGTAGGGGTTGGGAAGAGGGGACAAAGGCATTCAACCACTGTGTCGCTCAGGTTTGCTCCTCTGGTCAGGAGGTCCAGCCTTGTTTCTGAGTGTTAATGATGTTTAAACTCCCATTACCATTCCTTGCCCTCTTCCTTCCTCCTGTGGACATTTGGGCCCAGGCACTTCTCAAAATGCTGAGTCCAGTTAATTTAATGTCTGCGGTGACAACTTTGTACTTTTCCAGAGTCATCTGGGCTAGAGGTGGCAGTAACTCAAAACACATAGACCATTAACAGTGGACACGGGCTAAGCTATTACTAACACCTGCTGATTGTTTAGATGATATGCAGTACGAAAGCATCTTTAAAACAGAATACAAATGTATCTCCCTCAGTCCCCCTTCTCCTCTATAAATAGGTAGGGAGGGGATGGCTCACACATAGCATCATATCTGACTGACCACACACTTGTCCATTTCCTGCCTCCCAGTGATTTTGTGTCTGCGATTCTATTTTACAGGTTACAGGAGGGGGTTATTTAGCAACCCTTACCCAAGCATCCACTGGTCATTTGCCTTCCTGATGAGCCCTTGATTTCCAAAGTCAGCTACAGAGGGAGGAAAAGGTTAGAATAACATCATTTCCCAAAGGGGCTTGGTCCCTGAGGGAGAGTTGTTGCTCTCTGGTGTGATTTGGCATCAACCATTTGCAAGCAACAGCAAGGTTTGGGCCAACCAAGTGTTTGTTTCACATCTCTGGTTGGGGTTTGGTATTCCTTCCTTCCCCCATGAGCCCACCCATGAGCCAGGCTTGCAAATGAGTGCCATACTGGACAAGTACAGTGATCCTTGGCGTCTGAGGAGTTGTGCGACCCTTAGCATCTGAAGAGTTGTTTAGTAGAAAATTTGGCATTTTAAATCTAATATAAAGTAACTGAAGGGGGAAATTCCATGACTTTATGAATTTCATCTCAAAGTATGCTGCAAAAAAATCAACTCAAGTATTACCTACCCATGGTCAGTGTCTGAGTTAGGGGTTTTCAGGTGACTTATGGGTTTCTATTGCTGTGATAAAGACTGTGACAACCTTAGTTACAGTTATGATTGCTGTGATGGAACACCATGACCAAAAGCAGCTTGGAGAGGAAGGAGTTTATTGGGCTTACACATCCACAACACTGTTAATCATTGAAGGAAGTCAGGTCAGGAGCTCAAAGGAGGCAGGAACCTTGAGGCAGGAATTGATGCAGAGGCTATGGAGGGGTGCTGCTTGACTGGCTTGCTCAGCCTACATTTTTTTCTTTTTTTTTTTTTGGGTTTTTTCGAGACAGGGTTTCTCTGTAGCTTTGGAGCCTGTCCTGGAGCTAGCTCTTGTAGACCAGGCTGGACTTGAACTCACAGAGATCCGCCTGCCTCTGCCTCCCGAGTGCTGGGATTAAAGGCGTGCACCATCACCGCCTGGCATCAGCCTGCATTCTTATAGCATACAGGACTGCCAGCCCAGAGATGGCACCATCCACAGTAGACTGGGACCTTCACTATCAATCACTAATTAAGAAAGTGATCTACAGCAGATTTTAGGGAAGCATTTTCTCAACTGAGGCTCCCTCCTCTCTGATGATTCTAGCTTATGTCAAGTGGACAGAAAGCTAGCCAACATAATGACCATGAGCAACTTGGGAGGAAAGAGTTTATTTCATCTTACAGAATGGAAGACAGGGCAGAAAGGATTCTGTTGTCAGGATTGACAGCAAATCATGACGAGTGACAATACTCAAGGTCCCTGACTATTGTTTGGGGCTTCCTTTTATGGAGTTAAAGAGGAGAAGGAATTGGTTGCTAAGGGGCATAGAGTGGGCGGTTCTCTGTTTTAATGACTAGATTTGGATTGTGTGAGCCTTTGCATGGTGCCCATTGCCCTTTCCATAGTGCACGTGCGCTCCCAACTATACTGAGGCATAAGATAGTAAAAAGGGGATTTTTCCCTATAACTTCACGTGGGGACATAGATATGCTTATTATTCATGTACCCCCAAATAGTTCAGCCTGGGCTGGACCCTGCCTCCTGTACCCAGACATAACTGGGAAACATATTTTAATAGAACCTGGTCAATAGGGGAGGAGAAGACTGTGCATGCACCTCAATACAGGTTTGGGGCTGTAGGTTGCTAACAGGTTTCCAAGGGCATTATTAGAAAAGGTCTCTCTCTCTCTCTCTCTCTCTCTCTCTCTCTCTCTCTCTCTCTCTCTCTCTCTCTCTCCCAGTGTGAGTGTGTTGCCCAAACCAAGTAGAGTCCCAGGTAATGGAACTATTCTCTACTTTTCCCCACCTCACAAAGATGCTGTTATGAATAAATACACCTAGGATTCCTGGCATAGGAGCCTTGAATTCACACTGAAACTCAAGAGCAGTGTCGAGAGTGCGCTTCAGTTCAGAAGACAAGGACTCAAAGCCTTGCTTCCTATATATTCCCTTGTAACCAAGACAAGCTGCTTGACTCCTGTGCACAATCCCATTGTGTACTGGAGCTGGATTATTTTAGCTGGGCCACTTGATGTTCACGTCTCCTTCCAAGCATGGGTCCACTATTGTCGCATTAGCTGTAGTATGAGTCTTGACATCAGAGGAATCAGCAAATCAGCATTCCCCCCGACCAGAGTTTCTAAGCATTTGCCAGCACACCATTTCTATATTTGTGCAGTGGGGCTTGTAATCCTTGACTGAAAGAGGATGAATGGAGAGTGTTTGTGGGAGGCACAAGGCACAAGTGACAGCCCTTACTACATTGGCATCTCTCCGTCATTCTCTCAAAATCAATCTCTCTTTATTGTAACTGGAGGTTTCTCTCCTGTCTGACAGTTTCTGAATAACCACTCTGAGGCTTAATATTAATTACAAACTGTTTGGCCTATTAGCTCAGGCTTATTATTAATTGGCTTTTACAACTTAAATTAACCCATTTCTTTTATTCTATATTTTACCACAAGGCTCATGGCTTGTTACCTCACACCTTGCTTCCCTTTTGGCTGCTGCATCTCCCAGACTCCACCTTCTTTTCCTCTTATGTTTGTTTGGATTTCCTGCCTAGCTATATTCTGTCCTGCCATAGGCCAAAGCAGCTTCTTTATGAACCAATGGTCATAAAACATATTCACAGCACAGAGAAGGATATACCACATTACTCTGTGACGACCTGCGAGTCATATTGTTGAGATTGCTCTTTGTAGAAGCTGGTTTCATTCACTGTCACGTAGCTTTGCATAGCTACTTATCCTCCTGGTATTTTTCTTGCTCCGGGGCATATCTGGCAACAGTGCCGCCTGTCTTCTTAGCCTGAAATGTAAATTACATAGCCAGATGAGCTGGCCCAGATGAGAAGGCTGTGTTGGCATTTGCACAACCTCCTTCCATGTGCCTTATAGTGCCTTGCTGACTCCATCCTGGTTTGGGTCTTGTGTTTCTAACAAATGTGTTGGCCAAGGACTACCTTTTGAGTAGCAAGGCCTCAACTTGAAATCTTTTAGGGGTTTAATACTCGACACCTGGCCTTTAACAGCAACGAGGAAATCCTCGTTGGAAGTGTGTGTCTTTGGGAAAAAGAAACACTGGTTTGACTTTTTCAAAAAATGTAGCTATGATTGTCAGAAGTTGGCCTGACTTCCAATCCTGGTTCTTTGAGGGCAGCCATAAAAATTGAGTGACAACATAGAGATCTAGTCCCTTTTGTAAAGACCCCAGCCCTCTTCAGTTCCAAGAATACCCCACCGTTACAATGCTATGATGCTGGGAGCAGTGCCCTTGCTCTCTCCTGATAGCCATATGGCACACTTGGGATCCAGCCAGGCACTGCACTCAAACCAGCTCCCCCACTGCCAGCACAGTGCCTTCCCCGTTACAGTCTGTATGGGGGCCACCAAGGCCTCATGATGACACATTGTTTGAATCATACCCCATTGGCTTTGGAACCTTTCTCAGAAGTTCTCTGCTTTCTCACAAAGGACCTTGCCTCCTCCTTAGGGTCCAGTTTTTCATGTCACGTGATCGCAAAACATTGGGGGAACTCCTGAAGGCTGTTCTATACCTTCCAATCTGGTGGCATTAAGACTGGGTTCCATGTGACTCTGGGCTTAGGGAGGGTTTAATTATTAGGGCCCCATTCTTCACTTAGCAAGATATTTCTTTTGCAAAGAAGTCTGAGAAGTTACCATGTACACTTAGGTTTAGATTTATATGGGTGAGCTTTGAAGTTATGCTTCATGCTTGTTAGGTATGAAGCATTCTAACCGAGATACATCCTCAGGCCAATTAAATGGTTTTTACATTGCTTCAGGAAATAACTATTGCAAAACACGCTGGATTCTAAGGCCACCGACTAAAGGACTAGCTTTCAAAAGAAAAGACTCATTTCCTTACTTTTTAGGACTCAAAACTCAAATTAAAAAATAAACTTTTTAAGTGAGTTATTTGTCTCTCAGACCTCCTCGGTTTACCTCTACCCACCCATCTAACTCTGAGACAGCCACTTTCCTGAATCTGGTGACATTTTCCTACTAGCTTCACTCTGACGTGGGGATGTTGACTTGGTGGCTGGGAGTGGTGGACACTGAGTCACAGTGGCCCCGTGAGTGGGGGACACGTGGCAGGTGGCTAGTGCCTCAAGGCTGAGCAGGGTGGGAGAAGGTTGACCAACTTGACTTTGAATCCTGGTTCCACTGCTTCTCAGCCATATGACCTCAGGGTAGTTCCCCTCCTGAGCTTTCTTCTGTCAGCAGAACTGTAAAACAAGCTCTACTTTTCCCGGCTCCCCCATGGGCTGAGGTGAGAATTTCATGGGAGGACCCTAGAAAGCACAGGTTTATACCTATGCGGGACTGTTATCCAGCAAATAAAGAGGTGCCCTCAGCATCCAGCTATCAAAGGCTGAGGCCTTGGCTCTTCCTTTCTCTGGATATGTATGTCTTTGTTTTCTGGTGGTTTTTTTTTTTTTAAGATCTAGAAAGGGACATGCAGGCCACAGTAAGGACAGGACAGGAAACCTGGTGCCCATCAGTGAGGGAAGAGCTGAAACACAGGTTAAGAAAGCACAGGTTCTAAGCTGACCTTAGGACTCAAGGTCAAGCACTCTCAAAGTGCCTGGAGAAGCTAAAATATTGGTGTGCAGACGTCCATGTTAGATCTGCCAGGATTCTTCTTCCATAGCAGAGAGAATGCTCACCTTTAAACAGACAGCAGGCCAGATAAGACACAACTGAACTGTATTTAAACCCATATAAAACTCAATTTTAAAAGTCACATAAATAATACAATACAGATTTCAGCATCTATAGCAGATAATACAGCAAATGGTGGTGGGGGCACACATTAATTTAAAGTTTCACTGAGGACAATGACCTGACCTTTTGTACCCACATGTTAAAAAATAAGGGAAGGAAGGAAAAACCAAGCTATTTCTTGGAGCAGTGGCCTTTAAAGTTTTCTTCTCACACCAATGTATTCCTTTGAGATGTTGCGGTGGAGCCACAGGAGAAACACTATCAAAACTGCATCAAGTTTGGATAGAATGTAGCTAATGCCTCTGAGAATTTCATGGAAATGTCAGCCAACCGTGAAAAGTTAAGGAGGGACTGACCTGAAGGCCTGGGTTTGGGTAAACTAGGCAAGCTGAGCTGTCATTAGCGACCTGTAATCACGGTGACATGTAATCAATGAGGTTGTTGTGACCAAGGCCTGAAAGATGTTTAGACTCTAGCATGCAAATGGTTTTGTTTGGGAGAGGGTCTCATTTTGGTGCCATGACTGGCTTCAGACTCACAGAGGTCTGCCTGCTTCTGCCTCCTGAGTGCTGGGATTAAAGATGTGTGCTTTACACCCAGCCTCCCATCTAGGCTCCAAACAGTAGAGTCCAGGACACCAGAGGAATAACCACCGCCGTGCTCACTGCCTTCATTTAACAATGGTGTCTGCATACAACTTTCCAAACTAAGTTCTTTGTGATGGGAGCCAGAACTTCCAAATGCCTAAAGCATTTCTGAGCTAAGTTGAGTCCCAGAAATTGAGTGGATGCCTGAAGGCTCATGGACACACATCTCTAAGGAGAGGCTGCAAGAAACCTCCAGAAGGTTCTTCTGGCTCAGGTCTGTGGCCTCCAGGCAGGACTGTCTCCTGACTCCTGGGATTGCAGAACTCTCACTTCCCAGGTGGCTTTGTTGGGAAACAAAGCAACAGCTGAGGCTTAAAGCGCTCTGGGCTCCAGCCCGTCCTCTATCTGCGTGGTTTGAATTCATGTGGAAGGAGAAAGGCTGTGCATGAACAGAAGAAAACATCTCCCTTTCGCTCTGGTGCTGCGTCCCACCTACTCAAAACCCACTCATTCCGTCTTGCTGGAAAACCAGAATGTGACATTCAGGCAGCTGCCAAGAACCGTAGCAGGGCAGGGATGACTAGCAAAAGGAGCCCCCAAGAAGCTGTTGTTGGCTTGGGATTTGCAAAGCTGAAGCTGTTTAGGGAAAATTCCCAGACTCGTAGACACAGACTCCACACCCAGAGCTCCGCTGGGACGACCACTTCTCATCACGAAGACTAGCCAGGACTCTAGAGGCAGCCAGGCATTAGTTCTCAGAGCTTCACTGTGGTGGGCTCCAGGAACAGGTCTGCCCTCCTTTCCTTACCTCGGTTGGGATAGAGGCCTGAGACTGGATTATGAATCCTGTCAGGGGTGCTTCTGTCTTTCTGAGCCATTTTTAATTACGTGTGTGTGTGTTGCGAGGCATGTGTGTGACAATACAGGTGCACACGGAGTCCGGTAGAAGGAATCGGATCCCTGGAGCTAGGCACTGGGAACTCAGTTAAGGTCCCCTGGAAGAGCAGCAAGCCCTCTTACCTGCTGAGCCACCTTTCCAGCTCCATGGGAGGTGGTTTATATTAACAGAGAGCTGGGACCCAGTCCAGAATAGAAGTAATTAAGTCATGGATCTTAGCTAAGAATGGGCTTCCCTGTCTCCCTTCAGTGCACGCCTTTAAGAAGGACTTCAATATGTGTCTATGGGATTCCCTAGGAAAGGGGCTTCTAGTGTCAGCAATAATGTGAGGACCAATGATTAGACCAGATGGCCAGTGGTCATCTTGACAGATGCGACAGTCACTGTAGACTGATGATGCTGAAGACCACTGATCCTCCCGGCTCATCTCTTTGACCTCCAGAGAAAAGGCATGTCCAGACTCCATTTGCCATCTTGGCGAGATGAGAGCCACGATCACTTTTGCCAAGGGAGGACCCGAGTTTTCAGAATGAGATGTGGACTTGCGACACATCACTGTGACCCTTCTGTTCTCACCGCTCACTTACCGTGAGGCACATAAACAGAGGGTCAACCGCTAGTGACGTACATGGGCTTTCAAAGCCACAGAACTGGAGACCCAACCGTGCTGGGCCTTAGAGCAGTCAGAGTAGCACCCCTTTCTATCCCCACCCAGTAAATAGGAAAAGCAGCAGGAGCCCAGTCTACTGCTGGCAGTTCCAGGCAAAGTCAGGTCAGGGATATGCTCACAGGGAGTTCAGATGAGGCAAGGAACTGGGCGTCTGGTGGTAAGTGTACGTTGTGTAGGTCTGGAATCTACACACTGGGAAAGGCACAGGTCCTATCCATCCTGGAAGGTCGCCTAGATCCACAGAAGCCAAGTACGCCTGCTTCACTTCAGTCCTGACCGCCAGTCAGCTTGTGAAAGAGGTCCTCATCGAGCGTTTCATTTTGGTCCTTGGATCGCGTGGACAAGAAAATGTAGCCCCCGATGTACTCGTGCACAATCTTGCAATCTGCACTTAGGCAGGTGAACGCGATGGAGACATTTTGGTCAAACTCAATTGCCACCTGGAAAAGTAAGCCACGAATAACCTTAAATCCTGACAAGGAAGGCCAAGAAAGCAGCTGTTATGCTGGAGACAGTCCCCAAAACACCACGCAGAAAATGACTTTCTGAAGGATGCCTTGCCTCTTTGCGCCCCCTTGTGGTATTAGCTCTGATGCACATCTTTTCTCTTTTAGAGGTAAGAAAGTCCCAGTCACTCCCTGTGTGCAGGGGAAAGAAGCATTGTGGACTATTTTTTTTGTTGTTTGTTCATTTGCTTTTTTAGAGACAGGGTTTCTCTGTGTAGCCTGGAACTCACTCTGTAGACTAGGCTAGCCTCAAACTCAGAAATCTGCTTGTCTCTGCCTTCTGAATGCTGGGTTGAAGGGTGTGCGCTGGCTAGCTTTTAACCACGGCTGGCTAGCTTTGTGGACTCTTTAAAATGTGTTTAGCCTAGACTGGAAGTCCTGAACTTGCAGCGATCCTCCTGCCTCAGCCTCCTGAGTTCTAGGATTATAGGTGTGGGCCACCGTTGTGGAGTGCAGATTCTTTAATGGAGAACAGAAGGCCTGCCTTAGTTGTCCAGCAGCGGCTGCCCCTTAGCCTTTCCTACATGGATGTTATAAGTTCTAGAACTAGAAGACATAAAAAATGGCCCATTCCCACCCTGGGAATCCCCTGCAGAACTTTAAAAATGAATGATGATCAGTTCCCGCTCCTGGGCAGTAATATTAAAATGGCTTTAAGAAGTTAGATCTAGTTTCTGACCTTCATTCTATGCATGCATGACCGGACAGTTAATCTTGCTGAGGGGAATCCAGTATTCTGAAAAGTAGTGTGGGTCTCTCACTGCTCTGTCACGCTGCTGGTTCTCATTTAGAAAAAATGAGAATGTAAAAGGAGCGACTGAAGATCGCTTCCTTTTGGGTTTATTTTGGTGTGTGTTGAGGGGGTGGGGGTATGCGTGTGCACCTGTGTGCACCACGTGGAGGCCAGAGGACAGGGTCAGGTGCTTTCCTCTATCGCTCTCTACTATTCCTTTAAGATGGGGTTCCTTGTGGAACAAAAACTCCTTGTTTGAGCTAGCTTGGCTGTTCAGCAAGCTCCTGGGATGTCCTGACTTCACTCCTCAAATGCTGGGGTTACGTGCGTTTATAGTCATGCCTGATGATTTCCATGGATGCTGAGGACTTGTGCATGTACAGCAAGCACTCTTAACCACTGAGCCACCTCACCATCCTCAAGACAGACTTTTATATCAGCAACAGCAAACTCTTCTGTAGCATCAGTAGGATTCTAAGACACTTCTCACTTTATCTAGAATTTTCTATGATGTATGCTTGGCATTGGCCTAAATATAGTTCCTGGGATGTAAAACGATGGCAGCCATTACACAGCTGTGGGCTCAAGAGCTCATCTCATAGGACAAGGCTTTTTGGCCATCTCTGGGTATCTCTAGTGCTCCTTCAGCGCTCTTCCCTTCTTGGGCCTGGAATGTTCTCTGGATAGGCAACTGAGCTGGTGGGTCCACAGTAGTCCTAGCTCTTGGCAGTTAGATGATGCATTTTTGGCTTTGTTTTGGGTAGGGTTTCACCTAAGGTGGTTTCTGCCTAGCAATGATTGTGCTCAATCATATATAATCCTAGGGTGAGTTTATGAAAATGGAACAAACTGTGCAGCAGTTTTTTAATCTGCCTGCAGGAGAAGTCTTCACAGAGCTATGTCAGTTGGCAGTGTTAAGTGAATAACTTTGGGCCTAGATTTGTTAGGAAACGGCTCAGAAATGTATGCTAGTATTTCAAGAGGTTGTCACCAGATGTTTCTGGCTCATGAGTACTAAATACAAAGGCAACTTAAAGAAACAGAGTAATGGGGATCTCTGAGAATGTATGTTTATAGGTCAGCCTGTATTGTCAGAAGCGCCCGCCTTACCTGCCGGATTTCCCAGTTGACATTCCACTGCTTCATATTGGCGAATCTCCACGTTGTAACTGGAATCCCGGTGACTGCATCGATTCTAATCAACCTGTTGTAGGAAACTCCCAGAATGTCATCTTTCTTGCTCCCTTTAAATCTGAAAATGACAGTATTAATTAAGAGAGCAACTGTTATCCACACGTAACTTCTTTAAAATAACTCATCATTGATGTTTGTAAACACTATTCATATGTGTGGGTGCAGAGCACACGTGTGAAGGTCAGAGGACAACTTTCTGGAGTCACTTCCATCCCTCCACCTTTACGTGGGTTCCAGGGAATTCAGGTCACCAGGCTTGTACAGCTTGTACCTGCTGGGCCAGCTCTCTGCCCCCACATACAGTTTCTCAAAGGTGACCTTATGACATTTCTGAATTATCTCAGAAGAAAAGACAGTAAGAATTCTGCTTCTATAGGAGGGCACTTTAGCTGATGCTCAGTTCCCACTCCTGGGCAGTAATATTAAAATACTTTAAAATGTTAGATCTGTTTTCTGACCTTTATTCTATGCATGTGTGCCTAGATGGTTGATATTGTTGAGGGGAATCCAGGATTCTGAAAAGTAGTGTGAGTCTCTCACTGCTCTGTCTATGGACACATTTTGGAGAACCATACTTTATACACTAGACAGAGTCATTGTACCAGTGCAGATTACCAATGTCGGTGTCCCTGACTATTGGGTTGAACTTGGACAAATTACATAACTCCGTTTTCTCATCTGTAAACTACAAGAAGGTAATAATAGATGAGACACACACGAGACATTCAAAACCAGAATGATCTTCGGCGATCCACAGGAACAGTGTCCTTTCTGGAAAGGCTGGGGGACACGATACATCTGTTTGCTAGGGCATCTGTCTGAAAACCCAAAACTCTATAAAGCCACACATGGGTCACACTGTGAGACACATAGCAGGGAGAGAAAGGACATGAAGGGAGGTCACAGGTGGCACAGACTCAGGAGCTGAGATTCTCCTTTTGGTTTGGGACAGGTGGTTAGCCAAAAAGAACAAAATTTCCTTATAAAATCTCAACATTTTCTTCCCTACATTTAGCTGAGTTTCAGGGAGGGTTGACTCACTCAGCAGAAGGTTTGGAAGATTCTTCAGGGCAGCCAGAGTACCGGGGCCCTTTGTGACATGGAAATATGCTAAAATAAGAAGGACTTGACATTCTGAGAACAGAGCAGGCTTCCAGGAAGCCATCGATGGCTGAAGGGAAAGTGAAAGGCATGCGGACCCTGGAATTACCTGACCAGGTAGTAGGTGAGGCCGAACTCCGGTAAGGACTGCCATGCCTGGATGAACTGCAATTTGGCTTCCACCAGAGGCATCTGGGCCACGTTATGGTGAGCTTCCAGGATCCGGGCTGCCAGCTAAGCAGAAACGGGAGGCGTCAGACCCTGCTTCACACTCGCTGATTGCTTTCTAATCATTCACCTCACTCTAGATCCCCAGTGAGAGTGGAAAGCACAGGGCGCCACGGAACTCTGCACAGGTGGTCCATCCTATCAATTAACTAATTCACTTTCTCCCTTTTGCAGAGTTGTGAAAGTCATTGAGTAGGAGGAAGGCCAAGCTCAGTCAACACACACCCTTCTAAGGTCTGTGCATCTAGCTCTCTTTTCATTGTGATTCCACTGGAATAGGTTCACCTGTGCAATCTCTAACTCTGTGGGAGCATAATTTTGTTCTTAATGGTTTTATCCTTAATTAAGTTAAACTCTGAACTATTACTATATTCAGTCAGCAGTAAAATATTCAACAGTAATTCTGTCCCATCGTCTACTTCCCAGGGCATTGTCAAATTTCTCTCTGAGCCTAATTTTCATGATGATGACCTTAATTGAATGGAGTCCCTCCTTTTATTTTAGAGTGTTAATTCCTGTATACAAACAACCAAGCAGGTGAGAACCTGTTTAGACTTGTGCTTTTTTGCACAGCGAGGCGATACCAGACATTCCGGGTTCATATCCATGCTTTGGATACTGGAAGCCACTGGAGGTGATGAATTCCGGTTTTTCATCTTCAGAAACGAAAGGATGCTGAAGACCTCCGGCTGATAGGAGCTGTCTGCCATGGTTTTACCCTTTGATGCCAAGATGCAGGCTGCCATCCACCGGGCATATTGATCCTCCTGAAACAAAGGCAAGAGGGCTTAGAAGCAAGTTCACCAGTGGAGCTACCTTGCCACAGACCAGCAGAGACTGGCTCCATAGTCGATCTTAGCCAAAGGGGTGAGAAGCAATAGAGGACTTGGGCTACGATACAAAACTATTGTTTTCCAATCAAGGAAAGATGTGAAGTGACACACGCTCTGAGTGACCACTGCCCACTGAGGGGAACACCCAGTAAGAGATTTTGAAACACGTCCTGTCATTTTTTTTTTTTGCACCAGGAACTTTGTGTGCAAAAATGTTGCAAGGAGACAAAGAAGTCCTGAGCAGTGCAGACAAATGAAGCCCCAAATTTCCCAAGAACTTCCTAGATACTATTTCCACCTTCATAACATGGTGACATACATGATGAAGAACACCCCTCTCTAGCCTTATGTATTATTTGTATCCTCATCTATCCTAGGTAAAGATTCTAATTCTAAGGAGGCAATCAGGACCTTGGATGGGATTGGAACCAGTCAGTGGCAGTTTCTATTACTCCTGAACGCTTGCACCAGGCATCCTGAGACCCAGAAGAAAGTCAGCTCAAACTGAAACAAGGAGCCAAGCTTAGGTCAACCTGTAGTTCAGAAAGATGCAGCCAGCTAATATCAGCCTGGAACGGCAGACTCCCGCTGTGGAAATTCAAACGCTTTCAGAGCATCGAGGCCACACTACTTACCATGTCTGTTACAGAGCAGCGGCTTGAGATCCTGTCTCTACGGGGCTGCTGTTTCCTACAGTCCTATGGAGGGGACTTCGATTTTGCAGAGATGTGAAAACATGGTTCACAATCACTCTTTTTCCCTTTCAGTACAGAACTCGATACATCACATAGAGTACTTAATACTATGGTATAGATGTTGGGTTCAGCGATTTAGCCTATGTGTAGGCTATTGTATGTTCTGAGCATGCCTGAGGTAGGTTTAGATGGGATGTTTGTAGGTTAGGTGTTTAAAGTGCAGTTTTGACTGAACAGTAAGGGAGTCAGTGTTTTCCTTCCACTGTTGAGTCCTGGGGATCACCTTTACTCACTGAGCCATCTCACCAACCCCTGCTCTTCATCTTAATCCAGAGGAAACAATGAGATTTCGTGGCTGTACTTACGTGGTCACATCTCAAATACACTTCATTCATCCCATCAGCGACGGGGATTAGTAACTTGATTCCAAATTTTCTCCCCGCCACATTCACATCTGGTGCAATCTCACAGCCTGATGAACAAAAAGTAGGGGGAAACTGAGGCCTGGAAAATCTGTTGTAATAAATACCCACGTACATCTGCAGACTTGACCAGAAGCCAAAGCCAGAGGAGCAGCCGATAATAATAATTTAAGGAAAATTAAATAGGTTTATAAACAACATGGATAGAGAAAATGATTTTATTATTTTTAAAAAGTCAATTGAATTCATTTTTAGGATGATATTGGCTGTCTTGTAAGGGGAAATTGTAAATATTTATATCTATTTTGAGACAAGATCTCAACATGTCCCAGGCTGGCTTTGAATTCGCTGTGTAGCTTAGACTGGCCTTGAATCCATAATCCTTCTGCCTCAGGAGGTTAACCCCTCTCCTGGTATGAATAAAAATTTAAAAGGAAGCAGAGCAGAAGCAATTCTCTGCTGCAGTGACGGCAGAGCTGAGTTCACTGGCTGATCAGATAACCCAGGAAGCAGAGACACCAATATGCTCCTTGTCACTTCCAGCAATTAGAATGTGCACTGAAGTAACTAAGAATGAAACATAACATTTCTTGGCATTTCCTGCCCCCCTCATCTCTAGTGCTTAGGATCGAACCAGGGACCTTGCACAAAAGTTCACCGAGTCAAGCCCCAGCCTGGACACAACTGTTTCTGAATCAGAAAGCCTAGCAGGCTGCGTGAAAAGGGAGAGCAGCACAGACCCCACACGATGCCCATGCTCTGTAATGCAGAGGAGCCGCTGTGGCAAGCACAAGGCTCAGAGTTCTCCTGGGTCCCGCTGGATGCCACAGCGAGGTGCCAAAAGCTCTTACCTCTAATGTTTAGTTTTTCTATTGGCTCTCCTTGTTCAAGTTCCTTATTTTTAAAGTAGGCTATAGACGTGTCCTTAAAGACAAACCAGTATTGCTTGAAAGCTTTTAACATTAGCTTCTTGGGCCTGCAAATTAAAGTACAGCAAATGTTTAAACAGCAGTCAGAACTGCAGAACACACTGCAAATTTTCAGGGGAGTAAGGCCTTGGGACAACAGTCTTTATATGTTACCAGACATATAAAGATCATACGGATCAGACCCAGAGCTTTGGGCATGCTCAGTGAGTGCTGTACCACTGAACTGCGCCCCAGCCCACTAACATATTAAAGCAAGAAGTGAAATATTAATGTGTGATGCACAAATTAATGCAAAGGCCCGGAAGTCATAAGTCAGACCTCTTGAGTCCATGTTCTTCCTCCGCCACTGTGGGACTCCTAACAGTGGGAGCAGGGTCTGTCTTTGATTCTTTTTCTGGCTTTTGGGACCCTATTCCTCTTATTAGGTTGCCTTGTGCAGCCTTAATACAAAGGGGAGGTGCTTAGTCTTACTGTGGCTTGATATGCCATGTTTTGTTGATATCCATGGGAGGCCTGCCCTTTTCTGAATAGAAACCGAGGAGGAGAGGATGGGGTGGGGGAGAGGGGAGATTGAGGGAGGACTTACAGGAGAAAGAAGAAGAAACTGAAGTCTGAATGTAAAATTAAAAAAAAAAAAAAGATTTGCCTTGTGGTGGCAATGTGTGCCTTTAATCTCAGCACTCAGGAGGCAGAGGCAGGCGGGCCACTGTGAGTTCAAGGCCAGCCTGGTCTACAGAGAGAGTTCTAAAACAGCCAGGGCTATTCAGTGAAAACCTGCTTTAAAAAAACAGAAAAAAACTAAACCAACTAACCAACCACCACCACCAACAAAAACCCATGAAGCTGTTTTGAATACCTGCTTCTCTTATGAATGTGTATTTCCAGGCAGTAACACTGTACTCCTAAAAACATCATTATATCTACACAAAAATATAAAGTGAGTGAAACATTAAGCCCATTTCAAGAAAGGAAGCAGTTACTTTCTCAAAGCCCAGTGGGTTTACCTTGCCTGTATTACTGAATCGTGACACTAGAGCCCTACCTGTGCAAGTGTTTGTAGAGACAGAACTTCTAAATCCCAGCTTCACTGAAGCCAGTCACTTGCTTAGGAAAGTTAAGTAGAATATATGGAATTTTAATATTTTTAATAAATACGTTTCAGACTCACTGTAGCTCTTGAATTAGGCATTATCCAACATGGAAATATATGTTACCATGTTTTAAAAGCATTCACACCTTTTATTTTCGTTTATGGTTTTGAGGACTGAACCTGGCACACTGGACAGACACTCTACCATTGAACTCTATCCTCAGCCATTATTGTGTTTGTAAAACCACATTAGGGGGTGGGCAGTGGAGGGGAATGAGTGAGAAGAAAGTGTAATGACACTTATGTAGGAAGACAGCACAATGCATTACTTTGTATGCCAGCTGTGGTGGTTTGAAAGAAAATGGCCACCAAAGGGAGAGGCACTATTAGGTCTGGCTTTATTGGAATGGGTGTGGCCTTGTCAGAGGAAGTGTGTCCCTGTGGAGGTGGGCTCTGAGGTCTCTTATGTGTTCAAGCCACACCAGTGTCTCAGACCACTTCTTGTTGCCCGCAGATCAAGGCGGAGGAATCTCGGCTCCTTCTCCAGCACCATGTTTGCCTGCATGCTGCCATGCTTCCTGCCATGACAATGGACTGAACCTCTGAACTGTAAGGGAGCCACCCAGCTAAATGTTTTCCTTTTTAAGAGTTGTCATGGTCATGGTGTCTCTCCACAGCAACAGAAACTCTAAGACAACAGCCTAAAAATTACTATTTTTTTTTTAGGACTGTAATCAGGAATGGTTGTCATTAAAGAGTTTTTATTTTTTGACATGTAAAGAGTTTTGTACACTTAATATACAAATCTGGATGAATTTTGGGATACCAGTGTGAAATCATCGCCCTTAATGCCACATGTATGTCAGAAACCTGTCAAAGTTTCCTTGTACTTTCCTTAGCACCATTCTTTTCAGTGTAAGAGCAGTTAATCTTCTTAGCAAGTTACTCTTTGCCATGGAGACCTCCAGGACTCCCTTATCTTACACATAAGCTCTCTATCCCCTAAGCCTCACCCATTTCCTTCTTATTCCAGATCACACCATCATGCTACTTCTGCCTTCCACTTCTGTAAATCTGATGTTTTAGAGCTACGACATTTGTCTTATTTTGTTTTTTTTGAGACAGGGTTTCTCTGTGTAACAGCCCTAGCTGTCCTGGGACTTGCTTTGTAGACTAGGCTGGCCTTGAACTCACAGAGATCCGCCTGCCTCTATCTCCCGAGTGCTGGGATTAAAGGCATGTACCACCACCCTCAGCATTTGTCTCTTGAATACATGGCATGATTATTGGCAGCAGGGTAACCATGGAAACATTGCAGAATATTTTTAAAATGTTATCTTTGGGGGCTGGAGAGTTGGATCAGCAGTTAAGAACACTTGCTGCACCCACATGGTAGCTCACAATCACCTGTAACTTTATTTCCTCGGGCTTAGATGCCCCTTCTGGCCCCTGTGGTCACCAGGTATGCACATGATTCTCTCTCTCTCTCTCTCTTTCTTTCTCTCTCTCTCTCTCTCTCTCTCTCTCTCTCTCTCTCTCTCTCTCTCTCACACACACACACACACACACACACACACGGATGCAATCAAAACACTCATATACATGAAATATGAAAAAAATTTAAGAAATGCCATCATCACAACATTCCTATCTTTCGAAACCTGGTCATTCTATCACTACTTCACAATCACTGGTCCCTCTAGGGAGAAACAGTGTGTAAACTGCTTTGGAAGCATGTGGTAGCTTAAAAGTGATAATAAGTGTGGGATACTTGTTTTTGAAAAACAATAGCTCACAATGCTACTTGCTGGCATTTGCCTACATGAAGCCACCAAGTCTTATGATAGGAACAAGCTTTCGTGGCCATTCTCCATTAATTTATGAAGTGTTACAAAGATCCTGGAGTATTTTAAGACTCTTGTCTTGAAGTAAATCTCTATAGCTCATGTGTAAGTATTACTAGAAGTCCCTTGCAGTGGTAGCTTGCCTACAAAAAAAAAGGATGAACAATTTTTTTTCCCTGGGTTTCTCTGTGTAATAGTCCTAGCTGTCCTGGAACTAGCTCTGTAGACCAGGCTGGTCTCAAACTTACAAAGATCTGCCTGCATCTGCCTTCTGAGTGCTGGGATTCAAGGCGTGCACCACCACTGCCCAGCTCAATGAGCACATTTTCTCTGTGGCATTCCTATTAACTGTTCATGGAGCCATTCTATCTGCTCTGAAGTGGCATTGGCAGCAAGGGTGGGGCCTTGCAGCTTTGGCGTGCAACCTGTTCACGTGATGTCATTTATTAGTAGCGCTAAGACTTATAAATCTGCTGTACTCAAATGTGGAACTCCTTAGGATCATGTAGGTTGGGTATATATTTACAGACCTGCAGGAAGTAAACTTGAGAGGTTTGATTGGGCTCTCTTTATTCTCTCAGCACCTTCTGGACCACTTCCCGTTGAAGTTGGCTGCCCATGTGACAGGCTGGGCTGCCACCTCTTTGTTGTTCTCCTATATGGAGTCCTTCCTTTTTTTCCTCTCATTTTAAAGACTTTTGATTATCAATAAAACCTTTCAAGATTCATGGGAAATTCTTAAGTATTATCTTTTGAATGCTTCATCCACTCCAAGTATGTCCTCTAGAACTCCCAGTAGATACAGGTTGGTCTATTGAAATCATATTTTAAATTTATACCTTTTTGAATTTTCTTTTATAGTATTAATAATTTGATGGCTAATACACTGAGACAATTAAAAATTTTATTTTGAGTCAGGTTCTCACTATGTAGCCCAGGCTGATCTCGAACTTGCATCAATCCTCTATTCTCTGTGTAGCAATCTAACATTCCTATGTAACAAGTTTTATTTTCAGAATTTCTATTTTGATCCTTCCAACAATTCATGTTCTATTTTGCAATAATTTTTACTTTTAAATTTGCTTAATGGTTATAATTGTACTCACTTGATAGTCTATTAATAATTTAACATGTAAAATTATTAATGGCCCACCAACTCACATGGCGGTGATTTTTTTTTTTTTAGTGGTAACTCATGTTATTTTCCATATGAAGCGTGTGGGTAGCTCCCTCTATATTTTCAGAGCTGTAGCTGCTAGGACTTCCTGGGTGTTGTGGTGGTCCAAACCAACCTTCATTTTGATTCCCTTCTCATTTAAGTCACTTAGATATTTCAATCTGCATGAAGCTGGCACCCTGGCTCTGATTCTGCAAGAGAGGCTTTCTGTTCCCCACAGATGGCACTGCAAGGATAGCTGCCCCTCCGCTTTCTCCCCGTGACCTGCAGTTTCCCTAGTTCATGCTGCACGGGGAAGAACGGCCTCCTGAGTTTCCACTTTTCTCTGGGCTTCTGTCTGACTTACTGCTCTGTGTGACTCGTAGAGCTGTATGTCTTATATAGAAATTAAAACACCAGCCCCAGCCAGGTGTGGTGCACACACCGTTAACTCCCGCACTTGGAGGCAGAGGCAGGTGGATCTCTGGGAGTTTGAGCCCAGGATGGTCTACACAGTGAGTTCTGGGTCAACCAGGGCTACATAGTGGCCTGTCTCAAAACAAATGATCAAACCGATCAGCCTAACACAGCAAAAGAGCAAACACCAGTCCCAAGCCACGAGAACCCAATTCCTGTGTGGCTGTGACTTCATTTTATAAACATTCTTGTTGCTTACCATGTAGTATTTTACACTGCATCCGGGTGGACTTTAGCCAGAGTGTGCATTAGACCCAATGCCATGGTGCTGGAAACTGAAGCTCACTGTTTAACAGTGATAGTGGGGACAACAGAGTTTGCTTAGAAAAAAAAAATAAAGAGCTCTGCTCCCCGCACAAAAATAAAAAGTCAACCTCCAAGGACTGGCCTACTGTCCTCATATCAATGAGGACAGGAAACCCAGGGACCTGCAGGGCCTTCCGCACCGGACACTTGATGACAGATGTTGCTCTACTCACACTCCACTTCTACTCCCGCCCCCCTCTGTCTATCTCTCACATAACCTCTCGCCTTCCTTTCTGCATTTCTTTCAGCCAGGAACACTACTGCATTTCTATTACTGTTTAATAGATTGGGTGTCTTGAGACCTTGGGTAGACAGTGTCCATTCAACATGGACAGGGACAAGTGAATCTGGGTGTCAGTTACAGTAAAGTCACCATGCAGCAGCCGTGAAGAGGACACAGGTTGTTTTTGACATGTCATCCCTTTGTAAAACACTAGAACATTTACGATAAGGGGCTGTCTTCATTTGTTTTGTGATGTGCTGGCTATACTGTTTTATAGAGACTATGAAAACTAAATTTCTTTGTGAAATAATTTTACATATTTTATAAGGCTATAATTTGCCACATCAAATTACTCTTTTCCCTGAAGCTCTGAAAATCATCAGACTGATCAATTGTAGTTACAGCTTCTTGTGCCACGGAAGTTACCTGAGATCATACCCTATCAACGTAACAAAAGACCAAACAAACCAACCCTAGACACCCAGTGACAAATGACATCTTTGGACCCTTGCTTCTCACAGAGACACCATTCACCATTCAGTCTTTGCAAGGCCTTCTTTGCCTCTTGTGTGGTCAAAAGCAACTTGCATTTCTCTCAAGGCCAGGTGCCCTAGTGAAGTTTTGGTTTGTTAAGAAAAGTCAATAAACCATAAAGTGACATAGTGACTGCTTTGTTTCTTTCAACTTGCACTCCTTGGCACTATCACAAGGGTGGCAGTCACCCATTAAAACAAACAGAGACGGTAGAGGATTGACCAACACTGAGCAGGTGAATGGAGGCCCAGGAACAAACGGAAACAGTGATTACACTGCCAAACAGCTCTCCGATGGTGTCAGGGTCCTGAGCCTCCTAAGCAGACCCTAACAGAAACGCTGCTGTGATATAGATGTTCATTCTTGCTGACCTGCTTGTGTTTATACCACTGGTCTGCGAGCATCTATGTGCCAGGCTACATTCTTCAAATGTCCCATTTGATCCAGTGCTCCCAACAAACTCAAGAAGAGGTATACTCCTCACTTTACAGCTTGGGAAACTAAAGCTCAGAGTCATAAAAACTCCACTCAAGGCGGCCAGTTCATGGGGTGGGGGTTAAGGTTCAACTCATTACTGTCTTGTGACAAAACCCGTAAGTCAGAGCCGACCCATGAACCTGCCTGCTGTTATACAATTACGCCCAATCCCAGGCCCTACTTGTGGGGGTCTGCTACAAGGCATTTTTTTGCCCTTTCAACTTACTTACCTAAATAACTTGAGATAATCTGCAAGTTTAGGGATATCGGTAATGTCCTCCTAAAGAGAAATAATGTAAAGATTACCAGCAGGAACCTTAGAGACAGCATTTCCAGTCCACACCTGCCTCATGCAGCATGGCAATCACTTGCCGCAGAGACTTTAAAATCTGAATTAGTTAAAATGAAATAGAACGAGAGACTGAGTTCCTTAATTACATGAACCACAGTAGTTATCGCTGGGGGAGGGGTAGGGGAGGGGTGGAAACTGAATGAGGAACATGCAGGGGCTCCTGGGTAGGGGACAAAGTCCTGTTTCTCAATCTTGGATGGTGACTTGGTTGGTAATATTAATTTTTAATATGTATATATACAAATATACATATTTGTATATACAAAAATACATATTTGTATATACAAATTTGTATATACAAAATACAAAATTGTATATACAAAATATATACAAAATATATGATATGCATATATGCATATATAAAAACACTTTTCTTTGTGAGGATAAGAATGTGAAAAGAAGTAAAACCAACAGATACTTCTTATACTTACACATCACTCAAGTTAAAAATTTGAGTTAGGAATGCAGACTTTTATGTATGAACAGATCTTTTGTAATTTTTAAGTTAAAGTTGGCTACTATGGTAGCCAGGTCACTGATTAAACTTGGCAGGAAACTGGTTCAAAGTTCATTCTGAGGTGGCCATTGAAAGCTGGCTGCAGCACATAAAACTCCCAAGGGAAGGAGGGAATTTCTCATTTGTTCAAGCAGGATTAACTTCCTGTTATATATTCAGTGTAGGTGGCAGGCGAAAAGGAGCTCCAATTTCTGCTCTGGTAGGCACTGGCCTTGTGTGGGAAGTGTTTGCTCCCCCTTTTAAGTCAGTTACTGATAAGAGAACTCAGAATGAAAGCACAAGGATGTCGTGACTCATTCTTAGCACTCATTTAGATCACAGTTTCAGCAGACCCATTGCTTGGACTTGGACTCAGTGTGGTTACACCAGCAATTGTTCCCTTGGTTGAAGAAGTTAAAACAAAAGAGCAGTGCTCAGGAAAACAATCAAACCAGAGGGGCATTCCAATTACAAAGCACCTATGGGGAGAGGCAAGGGGTGGATAACTGGTTTTCTTACTTAGGTATGACTGGAGGGGTTTAGCTCCTGAAATCCAAATAGTTTAGGAGTGTTTGATTGTATTCTAGATCAGTAGTTCTCAACCTTCCTAATACTGTCATTCACACAGCATTCATACAGTTCCTCATGTTGTGGTGATCCCCAGCCATAAGATTATTTTCTTTCACTACTTCGTAACTGTAATCTTGTTATGGTTATAAATCGTAATGAAGTATCTGATAGGTGACTCCTGTGAAAGGGTCATTCAACCCCCAAGGGGTCACGACCCACAGGTTGAGAACTGCTGTCTTAGCGACAGGCCTTCCCCTCTGTCAGCCTTACTCAGTGACAACGTATGACCAGGCACCAAGGCTTAGCTGTTTCTTCATCCTCAGCCCCATGCCCTAGGCTGTACAGCTCTTTCTAGACTTAAAGCATCAAGGGCATGTTCTGTGCCAGTGTAGGGGAGCCCGTTGTAACTTTCCCACATACCGTGCCAGCTGATCCCCAAAAAGAAATGAATACAAAAACTTTCGTGGGTGGTGGTAGAATTATATTACAGTCCCTTGCCTCGCTAGCCTGGGAAAAGCCAGTTATTGTTAAATTTAAGCTGGTCACGCAAGTGGCATATTTTTCTTTTTGGAAGAAATGCTCTTCTGGTTCCAGTCTGCATTTGTCAGAACAAATTCTGAGTTACTGGAAGGTTCATACCAAAGTGTTGTCCGCCTTCCCGCCTTCGAGGGTCACTTCCAAACTAGAGAGTGCCGCTTCCACTTCATCAACCTCAGACTTGGCTGCAAAGTCCTGGATTTCTGCACACAGTGACAGTTTGCTGATATGGTACTAAAACATGAACAGAGGTTTTAGTTTGTCTTTAGTTAAATTAATATATGTTTTTGAGACAGGATCTTGCCAGACTGTTCAGGCTAGTCTCAAACTCTCTAGGTAGCCTAAGCTGTCCTTGAATTTATGATCCTCCTGCCTCAGTCTCTCACATGCTGGATTGCAGGCATGCTCTATCTCACCTGGCTCAAGAGAGAGGTTTTAGAAATGTTACAGCCACAAGTGGATCATTAACCATGTCTTCTTCTTCGAGGAGAATTTCCCTAGAATCCTGAACATCTGGAAGGAGGTCTGTCTATGCAGGAAAATGACATCCAACTGGGCTAATTTTAAGATTTAGATAGTTGGGGGTCAAACTTAGTTCTGCCTTGTCTCTGTGCATGTGAGAGGTGAGCAATGGGAATTGCAGAATAGATGTCTTATATAGCATGTGCACACGCATAGATTGTGAGGAACATTTTACATAGGAAATTACTCTCTTGATTTTTATTTCTGTCATCAAAGAAACAAATAGAAGGCTTTAACCAGGCAAACTATAATTGTCTCCCCCACCTCTGAGGAGAGCTGCAGACCCCCGCCCCCGAGGAGAGCTGCAGACCCCCACCCTTGAGAAAAGCTTCAGATCCCCACTCCTGAGAAGAACTGCAGACCCCCCAACCCCGAGGAGAGCTGCAGACATCTCCACCCCCAAGGAGAGCTGCAGACATCCCCACAACCTGCAGTGCTGCGAAGATCAACATTTCTTCTTCTGTGCAGTCAATTTCCTCCAAGAGAACAGCCCACCTGGCTTGCTCGTAGAGTTGATTTATTCGGACAGCGTCATACTAGAGAAAGAAACAAATGTATGTATGCGTGTGGGCATTTGTTTATTGTCCACAGCGCAAAAGTTCTTGCGTAACTGGGGCCATTCTTTGTGAATCACACGCTCTCTAGTCTAGCTCAGGCAACTGCAAGGAGCCGGCTGTCTTCCCGTTGCCTTGCTCCTTTGACTTCTGTGGTAGAAGGAACTTTCCCTAAGCATCTCCCAGAGTTTCTTCAGGCAGTCAAATTCGTCCGTCATCTGTGCCATAATTTTTGCTCTCTGTACCATGTTTCTATTGAAAGTAAAAACACGCGCTACATGATCAATAATGAAAGACGTAGCTGATCTCCAAACTCTGCCATTTCAATAAGAACCTGATGAGGATGTTTAAAATGGAACTTTATACCAATTCATAGGTGAACTAGAAGATATAACGCTCAAGTGTTGACAAGACAACTTTGAAAAAGAATCACATTGAAAGAGACACTTGTACCACCAGACACCAAACAGTAATCAGAATAGCATGTTACTGGTTTACGATGGACAATAGTTACTACTACATATGTATATACATTTACTAGAAAGTAAAAACATTATATGTAGCAACGAAAATGTGGGAATATTTGGGGAACAAAAATCCAAAACAAGAAAAAATAACACCACTCCAAATTAATCTACCCGTGGATTAAAGAATTTAAACATATGAAACCTCAATGGGGTTCCACATCACATCAGTATGATCGTTCTAACCTGAAAACCAGACAGTAACCAGGGGTGGTGAGGATGTGGAGCGGTCAGAATGAGAGTACACAGCTGGCTCTAACATGGGGCAGACAAAACAGTAAACAGAGACTAGGAGCCAGCCATTCCTCTCCCTTAAAAAAGGGGGAAGTAAAAACTCGGATACTTGGCACTTATTCACAGCAACATTATCCACAGCAGGCAAAGAGTTGAAGCAACGTGAATGTCCATCAATGGACAAGTTGATGAGCAAAAGACAGTACGTGCACACAACGGGATAGTATTCCATTTGTGGTTTGAATGAGAATGGCCCCCATAGGCTCATATGTTTGAGTATTTAGTCCCCAGTTGGTGGAACTGTTTGGGAAGGGTCAAGAAGGGGTCACCTCAGTGGAGGAGGTGTGCCACTGAGGGTAGGCTTGGACATTTCAAAGCCCATGCCATTCCCAGCTACCCCTCTCTCCTCTCTGCCTTCTGCTTATGTGCCAGGACATAAGAGCCCAGCTGCTGCTCCAGCACCATGCCTGCTAGCCTGTTGCCATGCTTCCCAACACGGTGGGCACAATTCCTCCTCAAATTGTACAGTTCCTAATAAACTCTTTCTTCAATAAAATGCTTTGGTCATGGTGTTTTGTCATAGAAATAAAAAAAAAACTAAGATATTTGGTTTTTAAAAGGAAGGGAATTCTGTTTCATGATGTAACGTGGATGATTCCCAAAGATGAAATACTTGAAACAAGCAATAAGGAAGACTATTACATGATTCCACTAATATGCACTACCTAGATTAGGTAGACTCATCCATCCAGAAAGTCAGAAGTAAAGTGTTCTGACCTCACTGGGCCTGGGGGAGGAGAAGGGAGTGACTATTTAATGGGTAGCAGTCTGGGATGCTGAAAGAGTAAGGGATACAGACATTGATAACACTTGCATTATGAATGTTCAGTAACACTGAGTTACCACTTACGGCAAGACGGTAAATGAATAATATGTGCACTATAACAAATTTAAAAAGCCCAAATGTGCATGAGTATTCATAGCATTATAGCATTATTAATGACAGTCAAATGTGGATATAATTCAGATATTCTTTGATGAATTAATACATAGTATATCACACAATGGAACATTATTTGGTAATAAAATAAAATACTTGTATATACTAAAATATAGATGAACTTGGAAAACATGCTATATGAAAGAGACTAGTCACAAAGTCCTGCATGCTCTATAATTCTATGTATTACTGTTTTTCATTTTTTTTTTTGAGACAGGGTCTTATGTGGCTCAGGTTAGCCTGGAACTTGACATGTAGCTGAGGATGACCCTGAACTCCTGATCCTCCTGCTTCCATCTCCTAAGTGTGAGAGTTAGAATTACAGACATGGTGGTCCAGGTGATTGAACTCAGAGCTAGATGAGAACTCTATCAAATGAACTAAGTCCTCAGTGAGAATAGGCAAATCCAGAAAGACATTAGTTTGTTGCTTTTGCCTGGGGCTGGCAGGATTAAAGGGCAATCAGAATTGTGGCACAGCGCTTCCTATGGGGTCACAGAAGGTTGTGAAATTAGACAGCAGTTACGGTTGAACAACTCTATGAATACATATAAACACCGATCCGTGCATATTCCATAGGTAAATGCACGGTCTTTAAATGGGTGAAGGAAGCCTTCTGTTCCTCTTCCTTTCTCCCCTTTCCAACTTTCCCTCTTCCTCCTGTTTTTACTCTTTTTGGTATTGGGATTGAACCTAGAATCTGGAGCTAAGCACATGCTCTACTACTAAATCTCACTCCCTGGCCTGCAGATGAGGTTCTACGTAAGACAAGATACCTAAACGTTATGATGTATAAAGTAGACTTGACAACATACAACTAAACATTAACAGTGAAAAATACATTCAAGAGGTCATACATTCATCAGATAAAGATCGAAAGAATGTATTTCATTAAATAGAAGAGACAATATTCATTAATACAAACCATTCCTATGAATGAATATAAAAATCAGAAAATCTAAGAGGATATTAAACAAACATAAACAGATGTTCTACAGAGAAAACCAAATAGCCATTTAAACACCGGAAAAGATGACCAGCCTTATCAAAAAATAGAGGATTCAAATTAAAAGAAGATGACAGAATTCCTGTTCTATCATATTGGCCTGTTAGGCATTGTTAGTATCTGATGTTGTGGGATGAGGAGCATCTGGTTTGCTTTGCAGCTGTGATTATAGGAATGCTATCTAGACACATCTCCTAATATCCTCTTGCACTTGATGAGTATCTAGAGAGAAATGCTGGCACTCACCAGACACTCTTGTAAGATGCTTGCCACACTTGGTTCCCAACAGTGTGTGAGCCTTTCTTTGACTACAGTTCAGTTGATAAAAGAGCAAACTGGACTTTAGATACTGATGTAAAAGATAGCTCTGCTAGGTAAAAAACTGAAAGCTCAGAGCATGCAAAAGCTTCCATCTATACAGGGAACACAAGGTCCTGGAAACCTGGTAAATACAGGGTAGAAAACATGTGAAATGTTAGTCATGAAGTTATGGCTGCCTTTAAGAGAAAGGTCATAGCCAAGGATTGTTCTCTTTGATCTTTTGGAATGAGTTTACTGGGTATATTTATTGTGCATATTTAGAACTTGCAACATGGAATATAGAAGTAATATTATAGAAAGCAATATTAACAATAAAATAATAAGAAGAAATATAAAAATAATAATATAGAAAGTAAAATGGTTTTGTTCATGAAAATAGCAGCTAACTCACCAAAATCATAAGGTAAGAAAAGCTTGTAATACATACATGTCTACTGCCCATGGTCCTCATGTCCTACATAAACACTCTAGAATTACTCATCCTGTGTGTCTGCTACTTTCTATCCTTTGACCTGTGTCTCTCTATTGTCTGTCTACCTGACCAGTGCTGCTGCCCTCATTAATCCTGTAGCTGGCGTGTTCACAATTTTTTCTTCTATGTCTTCTCTTTTTGGAGTCTACGTACATGTGTCTGCTTTATTTTACTTGGCATGTGTGTCCTCCAGACCCATTTGTGTTGTGGCAAATGGCAAGATCTTTTCTAAAGTCATTCGTATCTATGCATCCAAAACTTCACAGACGCTATGCATTTAGGTTAAACACTATTTTTTATTCTAAATAATCCCTCTTTACATTTATCTTACAAACAGCCTCAACTGTGGTAGAATATGTCTAGCAAATTGATCTTGACCTTTAAAATGTACGGTTTAGTGGCACAGGTACTAATGTTCCACAATGTTGCACAAGCACCCACCTTCCAAACTCTTCGTCTTGCATGACCAAGAGTCTATTCTATTCTATTCTATTCTCATTAAATCATAGTTTCCATGTTAGCATTTGTTCTGGTTTTAGGAAATGATTTCAAATTTCTCTTTCTCTCTCTCTCTCTCTCTCTCTCTCTCTCTCTCTCTCTCTCTCTCTCTTTCTCTCTCTCTCTGTGTGTGTGTGTGTGTGTATGTGTGTGTGAATTTGGTATGTGCTTGTGTCTGGTAGGTGTGTGAAAGAGGAACAGAGGAGTGTGTTGATATCCTCTTCTATTGCCCTCTGCTTGAAGCAGACCTCTCCTTGAACATGGAGTTTGGCACCCTGAAAGCCCCAGCATCTGCCTCAGTCTGCCCATCTCACCGCCAGAGTTACAGACACATATGAGACCATGCAGAGTTGGCTACTTAGGTGTTAGGATCTGGTGCAGCAAGCACTCTTAATCACTAAATTATTTATCCAGGCCCATTTGAATTTTTTATGAGTATGTATTATACTATATATTTTGAAAAAATTAATAAACAAACTGTACTAGGTCCTCACAATGGGCACCACTTAGTATCTAAGCACAGCAGGTGCCTTATGAGCATGCCTGGTGAACCGGACGTGACTGATGTCCATCTGCGTGGCGTTTCTAAAAAGGGCAAAAGCTGGAAGAGAAGGCAGAGTGGGCTGGATGAGGTCCAGCGTCTGACCAAAAATAGACTGAAGGGATGTGTGATGGCTTGTGATGTTGGTTACATGCACGTATACATTTACCAAAACGAAACCCAAACCACAAACAAAAGAATCATTGTACTGTACACTTACAGTATACATACTATTTTTTAAGTTACTTTTTTGCTGTTTTTTTTTTTTTTATTTTTCTGAAAGAAAGGGCCTCATGCAGCTTGAGATGGCCTACAAATTGTTTTTCAATCCAGGCTTGAACTCTTGATCCCACTGCCTCAGCTTCTTGAGTGCTGGAGTTACAGGCATATGCCAGGATACCTGAATTCCAGTGAATGAATTTTATGGTGCATAAATTATAGTTCAGCAAGACTTAACAACTAAAAGAAATTCACATGTACAGTGTACATTGTAGGCCCATATTTCTATTTGGTGTGGCAGCCAGGCTCTAAAGCCATAGTCAGTATCTGAGGATGGTCACATAGTCTTACCAGACAGGCTGTCGCTACCTAACAAAAGGTCAGGATATGGTTTTGCTCCTTTCTTTGTAATTTGTAAGATGCCTGATTGACATGTTAATTTAAGCCTATGTGACAGCTAACATACAGAGCAGACAGGTAGTTGTGGACAGGACAAAAAGCCATTCACCTGGTTACCTAGGAGACAGAATGCTAACGTATTTCCCCTAAGTTAAGTTTTGGTATAAAGGCTGTTTGGAAAATAAAGCAGGAGGAATTCTTCAAGATGTAAACTCATGTAAACTCAGGACTTCATGAGGGACCACTGAGAATCTCCCTCCCCATGAAACCATGTGAGTTGTGTCTTTATTTTCGTCTCCTCCACACCGGTCCAGAGAGAGATAGTTAATGTTGGGGTCTAGTCGAGAGAAATAATTTAGAGTCCGGGCTAACACCAGACCCTGACAGCACATGGATCTAGGTGTGGTGACACATGCTTATCATTTCAGATACAAGGGATCCTGAAGCAGGAGGATCATTTGACCACAGGAGTTAGAACCAGTCTCCTCTTAAAAAAAAAAAAAAAAAAACAATCAAAACTGCTAGGCAGTGGTGGCACACACCTTTAATCCCAGAACTCAGGAGACAGAGGCAAGCAAATCTGAGTTAGAGGCCAGCCTGGTCTACAGAGCAAGTTCCAGGACACAACTGTGTGGTATGGATGCATCATGATATAGTAACACAATTCTCTACTGATAGTTTCCAATCTTTTCTTTCTTTTTTTTTAAAAATATTTATTTATTTATTATGTATACAACATTTTGTCTGTGTGATGAAGACAGATGAAGGCCAGAAGAGGGCACCAGACCTCATTACTGATGGTTGTGAGCCACCATGTGGTTTCTGGGAATTGAACTCAGGACCTTTGGAAGAGCAAGCAATGCTCTTAACCGCTGAGCCATTTCTCCACTCCCAATCTTTTCTTAAAAGCATTTATGCAGTCATAATCTATAGTAGTAATGTATAAAGTTACATAAATATTACTCTGCTATAAGAGTAGATTTGCAGTCAAATCTAGAGGCTAGATTAATTTATATTTTGACTTACAAAACTGTGTAGGACCTACCCTGGATTTTATTATTTATTCAATTAATTAAGAAATACACATATTACTATGTCCAGTTTGAAAAAGATTTTGCTCACTATAGTTCATTGTTTCATGTGGTAGACTTATGCATTTTAATTCATTGGCTTTAATGTCTGATGGGTTTGGACTCCCTATGTGCAACTTAGTTCTTGGATAATAATAGTTGCTTTATAAATATGTGAATAAACAAACAGATGGAGAAACATTTGAATAGACAAAATGGGACCAGAATACTGACTTAGCAATTAAAACTGACTGAATATAGTTTCTATTAACATTTATCTAGTTTTCTGAACAATTTCAGTTAGGTTATTAAAACAGAAAGCACAGAACAACATAGGTTAGTTGGGAACTAAGTGAAGAAAGACTCATGTTGAACCAGGGATAAGGCTTAAAAATGAAATCACAAAATCTCCAGCAACAGGCATGAGAAAACTCCTTTTGACTTGTTGGTCAGGGGAGTTCAAGAGACTCATAAAATAATATAGGCTATAGATGTCACCCTTGGTTGTCTCCCAGAAGTTGAAGGTAAAAGTCCTTTTTGGTGACACCATGAATTTCAGCCACAGGACTCAGAGGGTTATGAACTAGATATGACCTGAAAATCTCCCTCCTGGAGCACAGCACCAGAAGGTGCTATGGAAAATGTCAAGGAAGAAAAGCGATTAAAACTCCTACCCAGCTGTGAGGTCTAGGAACCACGACAATGACAAGCATGACCAGCATGGCGAGATATTCCTAATGGTGCAATAGCGGCGCTCTTATCTTGGCAGTAACCAACAGCTCTCTAAAGAGACTTGAGTCTCAACCAGAGAGAAATCATGCCTGGTACTGGAAACTCAAGAGAACCTACTACTGTCACCTTCTTAAACCAGTATAATCCCTTACTTCAGCCTAAATATCCCTACAACCACAGATATTTCTCGTTCCTCATCAAAGAAGATTCTTTTTGCCACAAATGGAGACCAAAACTGGTCAAAATGCAGAGAACAATTAACTACGGGGTGCCAGACCCAACCGATACATCTACAATACATCTCCTACAACTAAGACCCAGAATGCTCTGGAAGATTGTAAGAGCCAGATGACCAGAAAGTCTGCTATGAGATTGTGTCTTCCAGATATGACAGAGAAGACATACCCACCAAATCTCAGCAATATAGCTGCCCAAATAAGATCTGTACAATTCTAATAACAGTCGACATCTCAGCCTAGATGGGTGAAGTCTCATGGTGCCTCATCCATAGATGATGAGCAACAAACCATCAATGACTGCTGGGAGAGAGAGGAATTAGTCTTCCTCAGGGATGAGTCAGTCCCTTAACCAGCTATCCAATACCAAGGGATCTGCCCTAAACATCCCCCTAACACCACAAATGGACCTAGCAGATTGACTTACATATTTATTAATGTATGTGTCACAATAATAGTGGAAAAAAAGAAGCCATCAATTTGAGAGGGAGTGGGGGAGAGTTCAAGGGGGGTGGAGGAAGGAGGGGGTGAATAATATAATATTTTAATTAAAAATAAATTTTTAAAAAAGAAAAACTATTTTACTTTAAGCTAAAATACTAGTTTTTTACTTTTTGGATGATAGAATTATTTTGCAATTTATAAAGCACTTTTAAAACAACAAAAAATGAAATCACAGAAATGTATAATTTGTATCTAGTAGACAATGCAAAAAAGAAACCATAAATAGTGTTCATTAAGGAACTTAAAAAACAAAGCAAAACGAAACAGTTGCTTAGGAGAGTGACACATTCATCATCCCTGAATACTTTTACTAAGAAGCCAAATTTTCCTGTTTTGTCACAGTTCACTGAGTGTCATGTATTCCACACACAGGACAGACCCATCAGCTTTCATCTGGGTCCAAACCAACAGCTGGGCCGAGTTTTCTATAGAAACGACAGCAATAGGGCTTAGGGGAGGTGGTCCAGTCAGCAAAGTGCTTGCTGAGCAAGCACGAGGACCTGAGATCAGATCCCCAGCACCCAGCATGGTTGGTGGTTCTCTCTGTAGTCCCAGAGATGGGCAGGGGTAGACAGGAGGTCCCAGAGGCTTGCCGCTAGACGGTCTAACTAAATTTGGTGAGTTCAGCGTTCAGTTAGGGACCTTGTCTCAAACATAGGTGATAGTAGTAGAATATGACACCTAATGTTGACTTTGGCTTCTATATGTGCACACACATGCACATACATGCACACAGATACATACATGTACACGTAAGCATACACACACACACACACACACACACACCCCTAAAAAGAAATAAGGATTAAGGTGATTTTTTGTTTTTTGGAAGAAGTTAAGTAGGGAAGCTAGGGAACTGAGATGGCCTTTTGAAAGATAGACACACATCAACCAAGAAGGCAGAGGCGTGGCTGCAGGGGGAAGAGTGTAGAGAAAGGTTGAAGCAAGTTCCTCACACAAATGTTCAGAGCCTAATGAAGATGAGCAGTAGGCACAGACCCTGGGTGGGGCTGCTGCAGCAAGGTTGTCTGGCTACCCGGAGATTACAGTGTTTCATTTTGTATTTTCTACAAGGGGTCATTCAGCTGCTGATACTCAACTCCAATGGACAGCTAGCTGGAAGGAGGAAAGCCATAGAAGTCCAAAGGACTCATCTCACCCCTCATTAATTTTTCCTAATAAGCTTTGGGTGGAGATTTGCCCTAAAATTGGAATTGGTGACAAGCAGGGCTCTGAGACAGATGATCCTTTTCCCTTAAGGTCATTTTAACACTGCAGCAGGGAGTCTTGTGTGGGTCATCTTGTGCTCCTGGCCTGCTCTTAAGAACATGTCCTCACCCTAGCGCTGATACTTTCTTTCCTTGCTAAGCCATGACAGATTCTAGCCATGTGGGTGCCTCATTCCCTTCTTGTTCCTGTGAATGTTGAGAGGCTGTGTGCACCACGCTGGGTACGAAGACCCCAGGCAATTCCTGCTAAGGCTGCTTAGCCTGCCTTAGGAAGCAGAGATGAAAGTTCAGAAGCAGATACACCTGCTTCAGTCCAACCTGCAGGGAAGAGGAGCTCCCGCAAATCAGCCCTGGCCTTGATAACAAAATGAAAAGTGTAGAACTTCCATGCACACACAACACAAAAGGAAAACAAAATGAAACAAAAGAACAATTTCTTACTTTGGGATTCAAGTCAAAGAAGGTGTAGTATTTAAATCTTAACAGCAGTTGCTCATCCTCTTGAATGTTTTGTTCCATAAGGGATCTGGAGGAATCCAGCCAACTAGGAAACAAGAGGGTAGGATTTGAAAGCCAGCCCACTTTTCCCATCTACCCACCACGCTGTGTTACAGATTGCATCTTACATAAATCCAAGAACATGGGCAGGGTAAACAATATCAACAAAACCAGTGAGCACATAATAGCTTATATTTACCCTTTACCTTAAAGTCCCCCACCTCTCCAGACAGGGTTTCTCTGTGTTAACAGCCCTAACTGTCCTGGAACTCGCTTTGTAGATCAGGCTGGCCTTGAACTCATAGAGCTCCACCTGCCTCTGCCTCCCAGGTTCAGGGATTAAAGGCATACGCCACCATACTTGGCTATGTTACAAATTTTAAGATAAAAAATTTTCTCATTGACATGTGAAAGTGAAGGAGCTAGGAGTGTTGTTTGATAGTGTTCCCTTCCTCCCTCCCGCCTTCCTTCCCTCTCTCTCCCTCCCTTCCTTCCTGAATCTTACTATGTAGTCTAAGCTGGATTTGAACCTGTGATCCTCTTGCCTCAGCTTCCTGAGGATTATAGACATGTACCACCATGCCTGGCATTATGTCAGTGTAGCAGATGAAGTGACCAAGTTTCAGTGAGTTAGACGATTTATGCAGGGTTACAGCTCCATGGTGGAGCCAGCAGGTAACTCTGTGCCTCTGCCTTCCTGTTCTGCTACTCCACTGTGGTCAGCCCAAAGCTAGGGCTAGCTTAGCCAGTATCCAGCCTTTTGACAAGCAACATGGCATCATTATCTACAAAGTTCAAGCAAAATTTTTTTAAAAAAACTTGTAATTTAAAGAACTTTAGAATTTTGCATTGGGATGCATTTGCAGTTACCTAGTGTATTTGTAGCCCCATAGGCCATGAATTGGACATGCCTAGCAGACTCTTCTGAAATGATGGGAAAAGTCCACCTTGTGCTGTACAATGTGTTAGCCTCTAGCCAGATGTGGCTATTGAATATTTAAATGTGAGTAATATCGCATTTTGATTTTAATTAAGGAGGAATAGTGTTCTATAAAATACAGCAGGATCTGAGTTGATCACCTTTAATGTCTCTAATGGGCTCGTAGAAGCTCCCATGCACGTGCACACATACACACACACATGTGCGCATGTGTGTGTGTGTGTGTATATGTATATGTATTTACCACTCTGCATCCCCCAGCACTCTTTTCACACCTGCAACAGCATCGAGAGTCAGAGTCACACTTTTAAGACACTGAGACCACCAAAGTTTGTGTACATCCCTTTTTCATTTTAAAGATTGCACTCTGAATTTTGCTAGGGAAGCATAATGCCCATGCCTATTAATTAAAAAATTAGGTAGCCCCCATCTCCTTAATACCTCTTAGTGTATGAACACCAACCAGTTCGGACAGGAGAAAGATGGCGTCCCCCTTACCCTGCATTCATCTTGGCTTTGTCCACCAAAGATCGAGGCTGGAACATGTCGGCGAGAACATCTGGTGATGGAGGAGGTTGGCTGAACGCCAGGACATTGCAGTTTTGCTCGGTTAAAGGGCTGTCACCGAACCAAGTCATAGTGGATAAGGCTGGCGTCCCGTTGATGGGGTCATATATGGGTGTCATGGTCTTACTGTACAAGCCAGAGCTTACTGTGAGGCAGGCAAATGATAGGTAGTCCGGATTAGGAATCTTTAGAAGAAGATTATACTAAAATGAAATTTGATTTTAAAGGTATCAGGAGTCAGGATAGTAGGAGATAAGGTGCACAGGTAAAGATCTTGTCTGGTCCTTCCAGTCCTGGAATCTGGAATCCCAAAGATGTAAAAGTTTCCAAGAATCAACACAAATAAATGTTGGTAAGTAAGTCTTTTCTAATAATCCAGAGTTTTCTATTTCTTGGTGTTATTAGCAAACCGAGAACACAAGCACAAAATGTCTCAGATAGCAAAGAGTTACATCTGCTACTTTTAAGAATCCAATAGTTATTCTTACTAATAACTGGCCATTACCTTTGAACACTGCTCAGATCCCTCTTTATTCTTTGTGTCCGAATAGACTATATAAGAAAGCCCTTGATAATGTAAGAAAGTAAGAGACAGTTGTTTTGATACAGGTATACCTTTTAAAAATCTTTACCTGCCTTTCCTTTACAAGCCAAATGAAAGCATGTTTAAGAAAAAGCCTGCTAGCGCACACCTTTAATCCCAGCACTCGCGAGGCAGAGGCAGGTAGATCTCTGTGAGTTTGAGGCCAGCCTGGTCTACAAAGTGAGTTCCAGGACAGGCTCCAAAGCTACAGAGAAACCCTGTCGTAAAAAACAAAGCAAGAAGAAGAAGAAGAAGAAGAAGAAGAAGAAGAAGAAGAAGAAGAAGAAGAAGAAGAAGAAGAAGAAGAAGAAGAAGAAGAAGAAGCCGCACAAAGACAAACTAGGAAAAGAGAAATATATTGAAATTACCCAAATTACCTTCTTTCTAAAATGTACTTTATCATCCACAATTCATGGCTGGATGTGCTAGTATTTTACAGCATAAGATATCCAATTAAAATTGAGAGTTACTAAGCATACCTAAGGTAAAAGTCTAAGTATAAAAAAAATTCAAAATGTAACTATATATCTCCTTCTCAACTTGTCAGTTAATCCTTCAGCAGCTTTGATCCTTCTTTGTCTGGCGAGAAAGTGGGGGGGAGGGAGGGAGGAAGAGAAAGGAAAAGAGGGGAAACATAGACCCCTCTGCTGCTTTAAGGGTCCTAGGGGTGCTTCCTTAGGTCCACTCGTGTGGTCAGTTCATAAACTGCTATATATATGGAAAGAAAGGGGCAGAGGAAGGGAGGGAAGAAGGGAGGGAGAGGGAGAGGTATTTATTGAACTTTTCCTTTGGGGTGTACAGTCACATTTGAAACAGCCCTGTACCTGGGGAACCCGAACTTGTTGAAGAGCTGTCTAGGCTCAGGACGTCTTCAATCATAGGATCTTTACTACTTTTGTCTTTCTTCTTTTTCTTCTTAGAAGAGTCACCAGCAGGCTTTAACAGTGAAAGTTCCTCGGGTCTTCTAATATCTGAAATAAAACAAAGTAAGGACTAACACACACAAAAAAGGAGAAAACCAAAAAGAAAAAGGATTACTCCTGAGACTCAGCTGTTCTGTGTGTTTGACGGGTCCGAGGGGATTGTGCCTGCAAATGGAAGTCACTGCATCCCATTTGAAGGGACAAAGACCCTCTAACTGGGTAAGGACAAATAGTGGCAGAAGGTTCAGTCTAGTGCGATTTCTAGTTTGTGTTTTAGTTTGTGATGAAAATATTTTAAAAACACCCAGAGCAAAGGGAATGGTGTAACGCCCTCTCTATGTGTTTGCTATTCAGCTCCAACCACTGTCAGCGCTGTGCGGCTCCTGTGCCAGCCACGGACAGGCGATATTTCTCTTTTCCTTCAGCTCCCATCTCTGTCCTCTCTCTTTGGTTTTGTAAAAAACCACAAAGGGCCCCACCTTCTTTTTTTTTGTTTGTTTGTGGACAATTGACTCTGTAATCTTTTTTTTTTTTCCTACACAATGCCCATCATTTCCTGCCATCCCTGTAAAGGTGTCCTCATGTCCCGCCTTGCCTTCTGGGTCTCTGTCATTTCATGTGTGCCAACCTGACTTCCAGTAGTTTGAGAGCATTTGTGTGCCTGTTAAGAGCTTTTGCTGGCGGCTAGCCACGCTCCGTACTGCCCACCTCCAACAGGCCATGTGAGAGGATTTGTGCTCTCCAAAAAGGTGTCTTTGGTGGTAGGCTCCTTCCTTGGTACCTTCACTCTCCTGGGACAGCCCAGAGGCTGTGTCTACACACTGCCTCCCAGAGGTCCTGGCTGCCCTCACTGTGACACTCTTAGTGGAAGCCAGATGTCTACAATCTCTCTTCCCTGTATCTGTATTCCACACAGTATCTCCAGATATCAGGACCTCAGTTCTTGATTCCTTATCTCAGAGTCTGCTTCTGAAGAAACCCAGCTGCGGTAACCCTTCCTGAGTCATCCAAGAGTTCAACTGTGATCAGAACTGATAACCCACAGAGCATCTTTAATCCAAGGAAGCGGCTGTTTTAATGGTACCGCTCCCTTAGATCCTCTTGTCGAGTCAGTTCGCGAACTGTGAGGTGCCCAGAGGCAAGAGCAACACGACCGACTCTCTCTATCACCCAGGAAGCCTGGCTCTCAGGCTACACCACACCTGGAGCCATCCCAAATGTATATTTTATGCACCCCTGACACATTAAACAATCACCAAAGTGAAACCCCTCTGCTCCAAATCTGTGCCTCTTCCGTTCTTCAGGGAAAACCACCACACTGCTAAATCTGAGTTAGTGCTGATTGATTAGACTTAAGAGCCACGATTAGAGATGCTGAGCAGAGATCTCTCTGCACGTGTCTTCAAAGCCACAGTTAGAGAAGAGAGCCCCTGACTGCTTGGCCTCAGCTGTCATGTGTCACCTAGTCCCTGTGGGGTATGGACAAGGCCTTTTCGTGGGATGGCTGACTTGGTGTTCAGATCCTCACTAGAGTACTACTAACAACAACATGGCCTTGGTCTTCACAGTTTCCCATCCCAAGTCAGGGACCCTTCAGGAACTTGTGCTTTGCAATGGACTATTCCAGGTTCACTAAACAGCCGCTAGGCAGCCGGTTTGTGCCAGACATTGATACGCTGAGGCAGTGATTTCCATCCTAATCCCATTTTAGGCTATCAGAACTCTTAATGTCTCCCATGGGCATTTCTAAATCTGTGGATACTTTCCTTCATTTGCTCTACCACCCATCCCGCTTCAACACTCTCCGCTCTTTTCCTTGCTTATTTCTTGGCTATCCATCTGTACCTGTTTCAAAGGGCAAGACTTCCGTGATCTTCATCACACTGTCTACCATTCACCTACTACCGACAGCACAGTAGGGCTCAATGAGCATTTGTTGGATGAACGAACAAAGCAGCTTGTCATTTAATGGAGGACGGTGACTACTCAGTGAAGTGTAATATTCTGTGTTCACATGCTGGGTGGCAATGCATAATATTATTGGTGCCAAAGAAGGCACCCACACATTTCCAAAAAATAGGAAATAAGAACCACTCGTGGTCTAAGGGTCCCTCTTTCTACAGTGTATCATAAAGAGAGAACTAATCGGTAGTGTTGTCTCTGTGATACTATACCACGAGACACTAATTCAGCAGGTGAGCCTGGTGGCACATGCCAGTGATCCCAGTGTTTTTGAGGCTGAGGCAGGAGGATCACAAGTTTGACATAAGCCTTGACTACATAATAAGATCATATTTTAAAACCCAACAAAAAAAAGATTAGGCTTCTATCCACAAATAATTTTTGTATGCATATGTGTGTGATGTGTATGCAGATATTTGTGTGCATACAGATACACATACGCCTGTGTGCACATGTGTGTGAGGCCAGCAGACATCCTTGGTGTCATTCCCCAGAAGTCAACCACCTTGTCTTTTTTGAGACAGGGTCTCTCACTGGCCTGGACCTTGCCAAGTAGGGCAGGCTGGTTGGCCAGTGGATCCCAGGGGTCTGTGTGCCTCTGCCTTTTCATTGCTGGGATTACAAGTGTGTGCTGTTGTGCCCATCTTTTTCAAAACATGGGTTCTGGGGGTTGGCAAGGCAAGCCCTGTACTGATAAGCTCTCTTCCTAATGACTTCTGTAGATAGAGTTATTTACAGGAGCCAAGTACTAAGGAAGGAACTGAAGCATGAAGTACCACCATCCCAAAGACAGAGATGTGTCGTTATGATTCAACAAAACTCCCACTCTTTGGTTTGTCTTAAATATCTGAATGTGTTTTGGAGAAATGAGCTTGGAGAAGGAACCCTCAACAAGACCCCTTCTACTTACAAGTGTATCTTAAACAATTGCAAGTGTGTGGAAATGGCTCTGACTTATGCAAATAGTGTTCCTTTCATTTCATTCCACTTGAACGGTTGCAGTGTTTTGTACTGGGCTCAGGAGTTTGCTTCCTTATAAAGGAGGGTTCTCCAGCCAATGCGCGAGGCAGGCAGAAAGCATAGGTAATTTTCCTCTTCTCCTTTGCCAAGAGTCTAAAGGGCACAGAGGCCCCACAGGGAACTCACTCAGCACTTTGCAGATATCGGCAACAGCCTTAAACACCACAACCGAAAAGCTGACTCGCAGTCGCACGGTCTTGGCGTTGGGTAGGCGAAGGCGAAGCATTTTATGCTGCGGGGTGAAGAGGAGCTTGGCGTCAGCCTGGACTCCACACTTGTCCAGGGTCCAGTGGGTTTTCAGAAGCCAGCAGCGCTTCTGCTCCCACCACAGAGCAAAGTCTGACCAGTCTTGGGCTATGTCTGCAAAAGCAGAAAACACAGTAAAGCGTATGAGGGGAGGTTGAGAAGGCAGCCTCCAGACACCTCGGTGTATTCACTGGTAAAGCACTAACCTTTAGCTTGCAATCTCTTTTTATGGTTCAAGGCTCAACAGTTCCTAGCTTTCTTCCAAAGTCTCCCAGGAAGGCAGGGAACAAATGGTGTGTGAACTCTACCCTCATTTACATTTAAGTATCATAAAAACAACATAAAGTAAATTTTCTGTTCTGATGAACTCTAAACTACTCCCCCAATTACTCTGTGCATCATTCTTGATTGTTTATCTTAACCTCTGCTAGAAATGAATCCTCTCACTATTGGATCGCAAGGGAGCACGCTGGTCTCCATGGGCCACACAGAACGCGGAGGGCTGACAGTTCACTCTGCTCAGCCACGTCCAGCGCCTCTTGCAGCCTTGTACTCGCCGTTCGCGGAGCAGCCGCACTGACACCTGAACTGCACATTCTCCCTTTCACTGTGGTGCCTTCGACATTATATCAAAGGTGGAATCTCCCTTCGCCAGTATGAAGTCAATCCATCCTTTATTTCGCTAAATGAAGAGGCATCACCATTCTAACTTACTTGTTATTTTTCCCTCTGTGAGCTTTGCCTCTTCTTTAATTAGAAAGCCCTCCTCTCAATGCTCTTAGTGGAAGCATTGAATTATTTTGGAAGGTGATGAATCAGTAATTGTTCTCTGTGACACAGACTATATCTGTTGGGATATGGCTTGACTGTCCCCCAAGACTTTACAAGTTGGGATTTAATCCCCACTGTTAGGAAGGAAGAGGGTGGAAACTTAATCCGACCACTGTGTTGGGAGATGGAGCCTCTGCAAAGTATATAAGATTAGGTATGGCCATTAAAGTATGGACCCTCTGGTCGAATATAGTGGCTTTATAAGAAGAGGCAGGAGAACCAGGTACATGCACACACACACACACACACACACACACACACACACACACACACACACACACACAGCCCTTGCTTCAAACTATAAGATGCCTTGTGCTGTCTTTCTGGCTTCTGTCATCAGATGTAGTCCCTAGACCTTTAGCCAAAACCAGGTGCTAAAATAACCCTTATTTCTTTTCAGTTACCTATACTCAGGTACTTTTGTTATAACACCAAAGAAATGAATTAATGCAGTTGTCAACAGAAATATCTATCAAGAGATAATGATCATATATTTGACCATCTGTATGAAATGAAAGTGGAAGTAATTCAAAAGTTCATCAACGGACAAGTGGGTAAAATGTGGTAGGTTCACACAATAGACTATTGTAGAGCAACAAAATTAGATGAACCCAAACTGTGTGCGACAATACAGATTTCTCTCAACCATAATATTAAATAAAAGAAAGCAGCTGTGTGGGAGTACATCCTGTATGAATGCATTTACATGACGTTCAAAAACAGCAAAATGAGAGGACAGGATAGTGGTTGCCCTTAACAATTGGGGGATGGGTGGGTAGCAGCCTGGGCTTGAGAGGGGAGCAGGTAATGTTCCTTCTTGATTTACACGATGGTCATGTGAATACGGACATAAGATGCACTTAGAAAAGACCTTTATCTCAGTATAAATGAGCAGTCAGCATCCAAGGCCTCAAACAAATACAAAATAAAACATTAAATTCTGAGGACAGAAGTAGATTTCTCTGCCTTTGTTGGTGGGAAAATGTGGGAGGACATGGTAAGAGCGAGCTGAGTTTAGCATGAAGTTATCGAGTATTAGTAGAGAATGGACTCGGTATTCCAGTGCCATGTTACCTACGATTACCGTGAATGACACTGGTGGGATGGCCCTTGACCTTGCAGGGGCATAGCATTCCACCCTTCTTGAGAGCTCCAGTTTGCTACCAAAGACTCAAGCTTTTACAAAGGTGGTTGGATTCCACTGAAAGCTCTCACACGGTCCCTCTCCTCTTTCTGGGGGAAATCAGGGGTGAGGAAGAGGAATATGCTCTCAGGAAATCTAGGGTCAGCCACAGAATGGTGAAGTAACAGAGAGGGGTCAAAAGCAGAAAAACCATGGAGAATGAATGACTTACTCATCTCTTCCACCAGCTTGAGCATCACTCCTCCGATATGCAGGTCCCCCGACACCCTCAGCTTGACTTCTGTCTGCTGCTGCTCTTCCATTGCATGGTCAACTAGGACCACAAGCTCCCAAGAAGCAGATGCGAAGTCACTGGATGACATCATTGTGGCACAGGCAGGTGTCTTTGGGGACAAGGACAAGCATAGGTCAGAATGGCAGTGGAAAGTGGAAGGTGCCAGCAGGTTGTCAGAGAAAGGCCATTGCTTTTTACTTTTATATTTTGTTTTAGATTCTTGTTCAAAAATTTCTGCAAGGTTTTCAAGGTCCAGTTGAAGAGCCGAAGGAGGGAGAAGATGAGCAAGACAGCGAGGGGCTGGTCCACCCACTGAGACAGTGTGCCTGATCATTAGATAATGGGAGCTCACCAAATCCAGCTGGACTGGGACTGATTGTGGCTGACAATGGGGGCTGACTGAGAAGCCATTGATAAAGGCACTGGGACTTGTTTCTACTCCATGTACTGGCTTTTTGGGACCCTTGTCTACTTGGAGGCACAGCTTCATAGGCCTGGATATAGGGGGGAGGGCCTTGAACTTCCCACAGGGCAAGGTACCCTGCCTTCTTTTAAGGCTGGAGGGTGAGGGAGGAGGATGAGTGGGAGAGGGAGTGGGAGGGAAATGGGAGGAGGGGAGAAGTGGAAATTTTTGAATGGAAAAATAAAATAAATAAATAAATAAAAAAAAACAAAAAAAATTTCTGCAAGGTTTCTGGTACCTAGATACTAAATTAGGATCATAGATATATATACAAAACTTCTAAAAAACTCCCAACTATTTAAAGTTCAGTATTTTCTTTGCCCACAAAATGTATCAATCTTCATTTTCCCTTTCTACTTGTTTTTCTTGACTTTCTCTGAACTATTTTGATCAAACAAAGAAACTATGGCAGTCTTCCAGCGATCTCCATCTTTAATGAGATTATAATTTGCGTGTGATAAAGTGTACAGATTTTAATGTGACAGTTCAACATATTTTGTCGTATGCAAATTACACTTCAATAAAGTCAACTGAAAAATCTTTTCACTAAAACCATTTCCCACTAAAATCCTCTCTTTAGCGTATCTAATACATCTGTGTTATTATATTCCTCCCATTAATATTGGCGTCTTCTGGTACAAGAACCCGCAAAATAAAAACTCAGCAAAATAACCGCATATGAGTCATTATCTTACCTAATGTGCGTGATGGCATAGGTGTACGGCCATAATCACTGCTGTACATTAGATTTACCTAAGCTACTGCTTTCCTACTATAGCGTTGGGTGTCTAACCTAGGGCCTTATGCACTTTAGTCAAATGATCTCAGCACCGTGCTATAGCCCCCCAAAGCAAGTTACTGCTTTAAAGCACACAATAACGGATTCATAAATTACACTGATTAAGATTCTTCCTTGGAATCCTCTTGCTTCAGGTTTCTCAAGTGCCAACATGACAGGTGTGTGCCACTTTAGCTCCATAGCGTTTTCTTTTTTTTTTAAAATACATTTTTGGCAAAAGATTAAAAATCATGAGTGACAGGCAAAAATTTAGTCTTGAAGATAGGGTAGGGTAGGAAGGTCAAACCCATGGTTTCCTCCTAACTGAAGGCGCTAGGAGGACAGAAAACAAGTAGAACCCAGACCCAGAGGCCCTGGTGGTTTCAGGAACATCAGAATCCAAAGCAGGCAGGGACTTCAACAAAACTTGAGAAGTTGCCTCAAATGACACTGCTAATTTGGACTTTTAAAAAGCTTTAAACAAAGGCTGGAGAGATGACTCAATGATTAAGAGCACTGGCTGTTCTTCAGAGGTCCAGAGTTCAGTTCCCAGCACCCACATGATGGCTCACCAAAGCTTTAAATAAAGGTCATTTAAATGACTGTAAGGAATCCTTTGCACACGGCCCATGCTTCTCAAGGCCTATCTTGAGGGACCCACTGCACTCCTGACCGTGACAGAGGTCTCAGGGGATCTTAGGTGTGGGGTAGAGCCAGAGACCCTGAGGCCCATCCAGCTTATGTAGGACTCAGTACCCCCTTCTACCTACCAGACCAGTATGAAGCTGGGTTGGTGATGATGTCTGAGGTAGATAATTAAACCACCAATGTCACACCACATATTCATCTCACATGGTGTATATTGTAAGCACTAAGCGAATCTCAAAAATACACCAGATACATTAACTACCATAAATCCATAGATGGACTACTGCAATCTGAACATGCAGTACAGAATGAAGGTGCTTGAATCATATTCAAGAGCTCAGGAGTATTTCATAACTGGAAGTATCCCAGGGGCACAGTGCAAGGATGCAGTGGTGTGCCCCTCAATACGGAGGCCCTTAGGGCAACTTCTTGCATCCAGTGGTTGACCTGGCCTGAATGCTTGCTCCCCTCATCAGCCTAAGGGAGCATTTCTGGTGTGCATCAACTACCATCCCAGCATCAGGTCCTCCACTCTCACCAACACTCATCTGAAAATGGAGGAAACTTGGGCGGAGGGAAGGTAGGCCACTTGGTGTAAATCACATTCAATCCGATGTAGGAACCCAAACATGAATCCCTCCCCTTTACACTATAAACTTAACCTTCGCTCTGAGAAATATCCTGGGTAATTTTGCGATAACAGGAGGAAGCCACATGAATGAAATTCTAGCTTTTACTAACATATATCACTTCTACAACCAGATCAGCAGCGAAGAGACAATGAAAACACCCTCTTGGCGGTCAACCTAGCATGGAAGGGCTTCAAGAGCCTTATCGTCTCCAAAATGTTATTTTCCGAGGCTGGGTTTTTAAATAACGTTTTGTACATGTGTAAATAACTTTGGTCTTAAGAAAGATGGTTTCTTGCTGCTCATTTTCTGGGTCTCCAGACACAGAGTCCTTAGTTTTCCTGACTGGAGTGATTAAAACGTTTGTATAGACAATGGACAGATCCTTTACAACGAAAATTCCTCCTAAAATGAAGACGATCTGGTTTCCCCACATTCCTTTCCTATCTCTCTGTGCCTTCATTTTGCCCTGAAGTTCTCCTCCTCAACAAGCTGTTACTTGTGCGGTAAACTTCAGCCGGTGGAAGCGCACCCAAGGAGACCAAAACAGGAGGTCACCCCTGCCCCGGTTCAAAGAGAAAGCTGGGAAGAAAAGAGGCTCCGTTTTGGAGGGTGTCGCGGGGCCCTTGGGGTATACTGTTGGCCAGCCACCTGCCCTCGCCCATTAACGACAACAGCCAGAAGAGTTAATTTGCGCGGCCAGATTACTGGGCCCGAGAAGGTGATCACATCCAGACAAATTTATTTCAATTCAAAGGTCATTTAACTGCACAGAGCTGCAGGAAAGAAGGGGACAGGGATCCCAAGACTTCACGTTGCGGATCACAGCCTGGCGGTCCCCACTCGGAAGCCCCAGATCTCACCTGCTATGGAGCCCGCGGCGTCCAGTCTGAAGCCTGCACGTGGAGAGCTGCGTCCCCAGAGCCCGCCTTGGGCGAGCCGGGGTCTCGCGGGACAGCACAAGGCTGCGGTGGGCCGGGAGACGCTGCGGGGCCCTGGCGACAGCCAGTGAGTGCGCCTAGAGTCCGCCGCCCAGCGCCAAGCACGGTGCCGGGACCGCAGCGTCGCGGCGCAGGCTAGCGCGGCGGCGGGCAGGCGGGGGCACGTCCAGCCCGGCCTGCTAGGTCTTGCTCGCGCGCGGAGCAGGGGAAGGCTGCAGATGCAGTAGGGGTTGAAGGGAGCCGCAGGGCAGCTCCTGGCAGGAGCCAAGCAGCCTGGGACACACTCCACCCCTCCCGTCTCCACTTTTATATGGCTTCTCCTGGACGCCTCCAGGGTTCTGGATACTCTGAAGCCCTCCACCACTGGCCCAGGTCGCAAAGCCCAGTCGTTTCTCCCGCCTGCTAGGTAAATAGCATAGCCGGGGGGCCTGGGAGAATCCCATCCGGTCTGCAACTGTTTGTCTATGCAGAGTGAGGTCGTAAGCCTGACTAGACAGCTGGATTGCACAGAGGCGATTCACCTCTGAGTAAGAGTGTGATATCAGTCTTCCAAAAAGAGGAGGCGCCACAGGAGGAAGCCCCTCCGATCAGAGGAAACTCCAAGCCAAAGGCTGGACCACTTCGGGGTGGCTCACCCTAAGGCAGTCATTTGTCACTTTCCTGTTGTATATACCAGACAGCCGCCTGCCCAGGAAGTGTAGGCAACTTTGGGTACACTTGGCTGAATGTTTACTGAGCCAGGCCCGGGGTTGGGCTCTGAGGATACAGTGGTTAACTATAGAGCAACAGTTCTTTAACTGGAAATGAGTAGAAGGATGGGGCAACAGCCACTCCTTGGGAAACTTTTATGCATCATGCCTCGAACTTCAGGTCTGTGCACCAAGGAGGTAACTTCTTAAATTGAAAATAGGTCTGAAGTTTAAAGTCGAATCTTTGTTTTCGTTTGAACATCACAATACTTAGGAATTGTTTTGATTTAAAAGTATTTTGAATTAGAATTAAAAGCTGGGGGGATAGCTCAGTGGTACAGAGCTTTCATAACACACACAGCACTCTATGACTTCTCTCCCTAATACCTAAATAAATAAACGTCACTTGAATTTTATTAACAAATACAGGATTCTAAGAGCAGGGGGTACAGTTCAGTGGTAGAGTGTTTGCCACTGAGTTCCTTCCCCAGCAGAAACAAGAGGTATTTTACAATTAAACTAATTAAGACATTACGGGATGTATTGGCTAATTTTTTTTTTGTATCAACCACACAGGCTAGAGTCACCTGAAGAGGGAACCTCAATTAAGAAAATGCTTCCATAAGATCTGGCTGTAGGCAGGCCTGTAGAGCATTTTCTTAATTAGTGATTGATGTGGCAGAGCCCAGCCCATTGTATATGGGGCCACCCCTGGACTAGTGGTCCAGGGTTCTGTAAGAAGACAAGCTGAGCCGCACTTCTCTGGGTTTCTGTCAGAGGGTAGGAGTGGGGCAGTGGGTGAGGTTGGTGGTGAGGTAGGGGTGGGGGGTGTGATGATGTTTTGTTCTTGTCCTGACTTCCTTTGATGATGAACTGAGATATGGAAGTGTAAGCAAAATAAACTGTTTCTTCACCAACTTTCTTTTTTTGTCATGGTGTTTCATCATAGCAACAGTAACCCCAACTAAGACAAGGGATGTTCCTAATTTAGTACATCCAACTGTCGGAATGGGGCTGCCACCTGATTTTACCTTTTCCAGGTAAATATGCCCAGACTTTTTGGTTGGACAGTAAACGTTTCCAGACCTTCTTTCTGAAGATTGCTCCTGGCAGATTAGAAATCAGCCTGTGTTCAAGGTTGGCAGTGTGACCTTGAAGGATTATTGGCTCCACCAATGCAGATTTTTTTTTTATCCCACTCAAAACACCTGGATTGTACTAAAGAATTCAGCTGCCTTTAGGCTTTCTTCCTGGTGTTATTTTAAAAATTTATACAGATACTCCTTGACTCTGATAGGGTTACACCCCCAAATGCTCATGGTAAGTTGAAAGAACCTTGAGGTAAAAATGAATTTACTGCACATAACCTCCAAATATAGTTTGGTAGCAAAGTACGCCAGAGAGCAGTGACTTTCTCCCCTGTGAAGGTGTGACTGGCTGACTGCAGTGCCCTGCAACGAGGAAACATGTCCAGCACCAAACTTACCACAATGCTTGTTGTTCTGAACCACTGAACACTGAACCACGAGAAATCAAAAAATAGATGTCCTTCTCAAGTGGGGTTTGCCAGTCTTTGCACTTCATTTAAAAGAAATAGAATAACGTGTATTATTTAGTGTGTGTCTTGTGATATATTTGTGATTTTCACCCATAGTATGTATCCTAGACATGTGATTTAACATTTTACTTATCACTTGGTGGTTTTGAGTTTTCTAAAACAGGTATAATAAGACATGAGTACAAAGCAGATTAGAATGTGCATTCTGGTCTTCAACATTTCACACCCTTCCACACACCCATGTACACATACACACACCCACATATATGCAAACATACTCATACCCACATTTATACACACCCACACACACAATGCACACACTCCTCTCCCTCCTTTATAATACAAGCAGAATCAACATTTGAGTCTTTCACTTAATCAATTCATGCATAATAATCAGCAGGGAATTTAATTTGACCCCTTGTTTCTTTAGTCACTGGATTAGGTAGATGCTGAACCAGACCTGGCAGTACAAACTGACGACGCTCAGAGGCTTATCTTCACATTTTAAGTGTAATGTGGACGAAGAGAAAATAGAGATGGTTAATTCTTCCAGGTGTTCAGAGTGGTGGGCATGAGAATAGGCTTCAGAAAGAAGATGGCTTATTTATTATTCTGTGACGTGTATACAATGTGTTTCGGTCACAGTTACCTCTCCTGTTCCTCTCTCACTCTGCTCCCATTTCTACCAAACCCCTCTTCTTCCCAGGAAGTTCTCCTACTATTTTCACATGCTTTCTCTTGTCTCTCTTTCTGCTTTTGGTGACATGTTGAGTTTACCTAGTTGCTTGCAGGCGCACAGGGAGTCACAGCTGGTGGGGATTCATGTGGGCAATGACTATGCCAGGCTCAGGAGAAAGCATTCTACAGCAACTCCTCCCCACCATCCAACCCTTCCATTCTTTCTGCCCCCTCTCTGCTGTGTTTCTAGGGGCGGGGAGGCTATAGATGTCCCTTTGAGGACTGAGCACTTGACAGTCACTTATTCTCATCATTTTGACTCAGTACAAGTTTCTGCGTTAACCACTGCAAACAGAAGTGTCTTTAATCAAGGCTGAGAGCAGTACTAATCTATGGGCACAAACAAATATTTAGAAGACATCTTGACAGTGTGTTTATTTAGCGAAACAGTGGTATGTTCCCTCATAGACTGCTTTAGCCATAGGCTTTTGATCAGGTTGACTGTACCAGATATGAATTATATCCTGTGGAGTAGGCTTCAGATCTAATCAGCAAGTGGATGGTTACCCCCATAACTATCATGCACTATTATACCAGTGGGTACATCTTGCCTGGCTTCTTGGTACTGTAGCATGCAGGATTTACAGCTGGACAAGACTGTTGCTAGCTTTCCTCCCTGAGAAGCCTGCCTTGCACCTTCCAGGACTGTGTAAAGTAGCCAGCAGGGAAGAAGTTTCCAGGTCATTTCCAGCCTGACTTCTGCTTTGCAAGTACAGTGTGTGGTGTTTTTGGCAATAGGGTTTTACCATGTAGTTCTGCTGGGCAACCAAGAACAATAGTAGATTGCATCGCTTTGGAGACTTCTGAGCCTCTATTACTCACAACGTATACAGAAGTATTCCGTGCTTGGCACTGGGATTTCCATTTAATGATCTCTGACTTCTCAGAGGAGCGTTATCTACCCATGCGCAGTGCCTAAGGGAGATGATGACTGAGAGAGAACTTTAAGCTTCAGATGAGATTCTGACAGGTTTTAAAGAAAGATTTGTGGTGTGCATGTGTGTGTGTGTGTGTGTGTGTGTGAGAGAGAGAGAGAGAGAGAGAGAGAGAGAGAGAGAGAGAGAAAGAGAGAGAGACACACACACAATGCATATGTGTGAAGGTCAGAGGACACCTTTTTGGGACTCTGTTCTGCTTCACTTGTTTTTGAACACAGTTTCTCACGGTTTCTGCCGCTGTGCTGCCTATGTGCACTTCTACCTGATTCTCCTATCTCTGTCTCCCGTCTTGCCACAGGAGTTCTTCGACTACGGATGTGAGCCACCACATCCAGCTTTTCACGTGGGTTCTGGGATCAAACTCAGGTCATGAGGTTTGTGTGGCAAGTGCCACCTAGCACTAGCCCAAGGTTTTTATAACTCTGGTGGCTCACATTTGGCTCCACTGGGTGTGTCCTGAACTTAAACTGCACATTGATTTTGGTGGATTGAGGAGAAAGGAGATGATGCTCCATGCTCAGTTATTCCTGACTGATGGTTTTATTTGCCAAGATGAACAGGATCTTACCCAATATACATTTTCTCATCAAGTTCTAGCTTAAATGTGCTTATGTTTGGCAACTAAGAAAGAAATGTAGCAGACACATTTTTATTATGAAAGTTTTATTTTCATGGACCCTGGGATACACACAAAAGTAGTGTGGCCAGTTGTACAGAGTGTAGGTTCCATTCTGTCTGAGATGCAGAATGTACTTTAGGACTGGAGTCTTTTACCGGGTAAGTAGCCAACACATTTTATGCTCAGGCAAGTTCTAAAATGTTCTCCTTGCCACAGTGGAAAGGGCGTGGCTCATGCATCTATAGGCCCTGGATGAAGACCAGTGATCAAGGGAATAACAAGGCCTTGCACAGAGGCCATGCTGCAGTCACCCACAGAAACACAGCTGCTGTCTTCCTCTCCCTCACCTCTCTCTCCCTCTCTGTGTATGTGTGTGTCTCTCTGTCTCTGTCTTTCTCAGGAGCTGTCTCTTACTCCTTTTTGCACTGTGTCTTAGTCAAAACATACAGTGATAATTAAGTCTTCTTACCCCTGATTATAAATTTTCCTTCCCTAGGGATAATAGTTACCTGGTTCTGCAGAAACTTCTTAAGCAAATGACAGTATTCCAGATGCACTGTTATTATACCTTTTGCTTTTCTCCCTTTAGAATAACTTGTTGATTGTCGTAAATGTCAGATGTTTTCAGGGTTGCCCCCCTATCTTTGAGAAATCTGATCTAATATTTGTGGACAGTCCCCTATTCTATCACAGTCTAGAAGCATCTAATAAGATGATGATTTTTTTCTTTCACTTTGTTTTATAGTAGAATACATTGACAGATTTTTATATGTTGAACCATCTCTGCATCTCTGGGATGCAGCCTATTTGATCATGGTGGATGATCTCTTTGATGTGTTCTTGGATTCGGCTTATCAGTATTTTATTGAGTATTTTTGAATTAATGTGATAAAGGAAATTGTTGTGTAAGTCTTTGTGTGGTTTGGATATCAGGGTGTCTGTGGCCTCATTAAAAGAATTTGGCAGTGTTCCTTCTGTTTCTATTTTGTGGAATAATTTGAGGACTACTGGTATTAGCTCTTCTTTGAAAGTCTGGTAGAATTATGTACTAAAACAGCTGGCCCTGGACTGTTTTTGGTTGGGAGACTCTTAATGATTGTTTATATTTCCTTGCAGGTTATAGTTCTATTTAAATTGTTTATCTGATATTTATTTAATTTTGGTATTTATCAAGAAATTTGTCCATTCTTTTAGATTTTTCTAATTTTGTGGAATACAGGTTTTTGAAGTATGACCTAATGATTCCCTGGACTTCCTCAAGTCTGTTTTTTGTCCCCCTTTTTTTGTTTCTGATTTTGATGAATTGGATATCCTCTCTTTGCCTTTTAGTTGTTTGGGCAAATGTTTCCTTATCTTGTTGATTTTCTCAAAGAACCAACTCTTTGTTTCATTGATTCTTTATATTATTTTCTTTGTTTCTATTTTATGATTTCAAACTTAAGTTTGATTATTTCCTGCCATCTACTCCTCTTGGGTGTGTTTACTTCTTTTTGTTCTAGAGCTTTCAGGCATGCTGTTAAGTTGCTAGTATGAGATTTCTTCAAATTCTTTGTGCAAGCACTTAATGCTATAAACTTTTCTCTTAGCACTGATTTCACTGTGTCTCATAAGTTTGGATATGTTGTGCATTTATTTTTTTTTTGAATTCTAGGAAGTCCTTAATTTCTTTCTTTATTTCTTCTTTGACCCAGTGGTAATTTAGTTGAGAGTTGTTCAGTTTCCATGAGTTTGTAGGTTTTCTGTAGCTTCTGTTGTTGTTGTTGAACTCCAGCTTAAATCCATGATAATCTGATAAGATGCAGGGGGTTATTTCAATTTTCTTTGTACCTGTTGAGACTTGCTTCGTGACTGAGTATATGGTCAATTTTGGAGAAGGTTCCATGAGGTGCTGAGAAGAAGGTATATTCTTTCGTGTTTGGGTGAAAGGTTCTGTAGATCTCTGTTAGGTCCATTTGAGTCATAACATCTGTTATTTCTGTTTAGTTTCTTTCTGACAGACCTGTCCATTGGTAAGAGAGGGGTGCTGAGGTCTCCCCTGTTAATTTGTGGGGTTCAATGTGTGATTTAAACTTTAGTAATGTTTCTTTTACAAATGCAAATGCCCTTTCATTTGGGGTATAGAAGTTCAGAATTGAGACATTGTCTTGGATTTTCTTCTTTGATAAGTATGAAATGTCCTATATTTGGTTTGAAGTCTATTTTTATTAGACATTAGGACAGCTGTAACAGCTTGCTTCTTAGATTCTTTTGATTGGAAAACTTTTTTTCCAACCCTTTACTCTAAGGAAATGTCTATCTTTTATGATGAGGTGTGTTTCTAGTATGTAGCAGAAAGATGGATCCTGTTTACATATCCATTCTGTTAGACTGTGTCTTTTTATTGGCGAATTGAGCCCATTAATATCGAGAGATATGAAGGACCAGTTGTTAATTCCTGTTTTTATATGTGTAACAGCTCTAGCTATCCTTGGACTCACTATGTAGACCAGACTGGCCTTGAACTCACAGAGATTAGCCTTCCTATGTCTCCTGAGTGCTGGGATTAAAGGCATGTGTCACCATGCTTGACTTAATTGTTGTTATTTTTGTTATTGGTGGTATTGTGTGTGTGTGTGTGTGTATGTGTGTGTGTGTGTGTGTGTGTGTGTTTTCCTTCTTTGAGTTTTGCTGGTGTGAGATAATCTATTGCCTGAGTTTTTGTGAATGTAGCTAACTTCTTTGGGTTGGAGTTTTCCTTCTAGTATCTTCTGTAGGGCTGGATTTGTGGGGATATTGTGTAAATTTGACTTTGTCATGAAATATCTTGTTTTCTGTATCTATGGTGATTGAAAGTTTTGCTGCACATAGTAGTCTAGGCTGGCATCGTGGTTTCTTAGAATCTGTAAGACATCCTTCTAGCTTTTAGAGTCTCCATTGAGAAGTCAATGGTGTAATTCTGGTAGATCTGCCTTTATATGTTACTTGGCCTTTTTCTTTGCAGCTTTTAATATTCTTTATTCTGTATGCTTAGTGTTTTGATTATTATGTGATACAGGTTTTTTTTTCTGGTATAGTCTATTTGGTGATTTGTAAGTTTCTTGTGTCTTTATTTATTCACATGTTGAGTCTTGTAGGACTGTAGTTATAGACAGTTGTGAGCTACCATGTGGGTGATGGGAATCAAACCCAGATCGTCTAGAAGATTTTCCAATACTATTAACTGCTGAGCTGTCTCTCCAGCCCCTTCTTGTATCTTTATAGGCATGCCCTTCTTCAGGTTGGGAAAATTTTCTTCTATAATTTTGTTGAATACATTTTCTGGGCCTTTGAGCAGGGAATCTTCTCCTTCTTCTATTCTTATTATTCTTATGTTTGTTTTTTTCCATAGTGTCCCAGATTTCCTGGATGGTTGTGTTAGGAATTTTTTAGATTTAACATTTTCTTTGACTGATTAATCTATTTCCTCTATCGTATTTTCAATGCCTGGGATTCTCTCTTCCATCTCTTGAATTCTGTTGGTGATGCTTGCATCTGTAGTTCCTGTTGTTTTACCCAGATTTGCATTTCCAGAATTCCCCCAGTTTGTGTTTTGTTTTTTGCTTCTATTTCCATTTTCGGGTAGTGAACCATTTCCTTCTCCTGTTTTTTTTTTTTTCTTCTTCTTCTCCTTGGCTTTCTTGACATTCTTTAAGGGATTTATTGTTTTCCTCCAATTATTTTTGTTTGTCTTTTCCTCAATTTCTTTAAGGGATTTTTTTTTCATTTACTCTTTGAGTACCTTTATAATCTTCATACAGTTATTTTAAGGCCTTTTTCTTGTGTTCCAGCTGCATTGGATTGCTCAGGTCTTGCTGTCATTAGAGATCTGGGCTTTGGTGGTGCCATATTGTCCTTGCTGCTATTGATTGTGTCTTACACTGGTGTTTAGGCATCTGGATTTGGGATGGTTATAGGTCTAGGCATTGGTTCCTGCATTTGTCTTTGTTGTGTGCATGTTTTGTTGCTTGGTTTCTGCTTCCTCCTGGTCTTCTGGTCTAAATGGCCAAGGATTCTGGTGACTAGCAAGTCTTCAGGTCTAGTAGGATGTCCCTGCTGGAGTTTTTGGGGCTTTGGGTCCCTAGATCTGACCTGGTCTCTGGTAAAGCCTAAGTGCTTTTCTGAAGTTGTAGGCTAGAATGTGGAACCCAGGGGAAGGAGTGCTGTTTGGGGATGTTGGGTGAATTTTAAGAAGTGTTAGCAGGTGGTGGGCAATGTTTTATTTGGGGTCCCTTGATGATGGAAGTTACAAAATAATCCTACACCAGTTCAAAATTATGAATAATAAAAGGGTTATTTATTTAAGGGGAAAACTTACAGATCACTTTCCTAGATAACAGTCCTCTGCATGAACAGGAACAGAGTCTAGCAGCCAGAAGAAGGAACTGGAAGCAAAAGAGTGGGCACACACTTTACAACTGCTTTGAGAGTATCAGAGAACACGCCCAAGTGGGCTAGTATCTTACAGGCTATTGGCTGAAGAAGTGGAATGTGCTCCCACAGCAGTCCCAAGGACCAGCCTGGGCTGTGGGCTGGAGTATGGAACCCAGGAGAGGGGGTAAATTTTATTTTATTTTTTTACTGCTGAATAATTCTATTATGTACATGCAGCGTATTTTCATTATCCACTGTTTGTTGATAGGCATCTAGGCAGATTCCTTTCTCTAGCTGGTGTGGCTAGAGTACTAGCATATATGATATTTGAGACAGATGCACATCGCAAGATGAATGAGGCAGTGATGTTAGTGAAAACGGTAAGGAATGTTTAGAACATTGGTTCATATCGATGACTTCTTGCCTGCAGCAGCACAGATGAATATATTAGCGACTTTTCACAGCTGTGATAAAACAACATGACCAAGGAAACTTACAGAAGAAAGAGCTGATTTGGGGTTAAGTTTCCAGAAGGTTAGAGTCCGTGATGGCAGAGTGAAGGTGGTGGGAGCAGGAAGCTGACGGTTCAGATCTTGAACTGTGAGCTGGAAAAAGAGTAAACTGGAGATGGCAGAATCTTTCAACTTTTAAAGCCACCTCCAGTGACACAGTTCCTCCAACAAGACCATGCCTCCTGAACCTCCCCAAACAGTACCATCAACTGGGGACCAAATGTTCATATTCCCACGACTGTGGGATGTCGCCACTCAAACCACCACAGTTTGTAAAGAGAATATGCGAAGTCCAGAGCCAACAGCTGACAAAAAGAGACGGGAAAAACTGCACTTTGCCAGGAAGGCTTTTGCAGCGACTGGAGGTCCAAGTTCACTGAGAATCCTATAATTTGGGCTGAAAAGAAAAAGGAATTGTTGCTTTTTTTCTTTTTTAAGTCAAGGTGGCATAAATGGCTGAAACACCTGCGAGCAATGGTGAGGACAACTGAAAGAATCCGTGTGGCCAATGTGTGTGTTGAAAGTGGCCCCGATCATGAAGGGAAACAACCTGGTTGGGGATGTGGCTCTTGCCCAGCTGCCTGCCCCCCTCCCCCACTGCCAGCACAGCAAGAGAGTACTGTGCTGTGTATTGTCAGCTGGGAGAAAAAAAAAGTCAAAGTATGGTTTCTGCCTTTGAATCATAAATAGTATCTAAAATTTGTAAGTTTGGAATCCATAGAACAAATGCTAGATATATTTAATTCTCATTTTTCATGACAAGCATATTCTGCAAAGTCATCGCAAGCATTGACTACTGACCTCAGGGAAGCATGCATGCATGGGCACACATATCAGGACTCACATTTCAATAGACTGTAATCTTTAATCCCAATGATAAATCCTGATCCTACTTAAAATTTACCCCAAGGATAGAAGTATAAATTGGCTAACCTGAGGACACCACCATAATGGGAGGCTGAGTTAGGGCTTAAGATCATCCAAATGGCTTCTTTTGCTGACCTGCCCCATGGCCTCTGCTCTCCCAGGATCTCTTTTATGAACTGGAAAAGCAGAAGCACAGGGTTGGTTTGTCCTCCCTCACTGGGTCAGGAACACATTTGGGGTGCATTCAATTTGTTTTTGGCTATCACGAGCAAAAGTACCATGAATATTATTCATTTTGAAGTAACAAAGTTTAGCTAGTAGGAGAACTCACAGATAGAATTTTCTAGCAACGATGATGGACTCCACAGAAATATGGATTTAAGACCCAGAAACAGCTATTTTTAATTCTTTTCACCCTTGTTTCTAGGGCAATAATAGGAAGAAGGAGACCCTTTTACTGCCAAGGCTAACATTTCATGATGTGAAACTGGACTTCCCCTTACAAAACTGAGACTGTTTCCAATGAGCCGCAGCTTCTGGAACACTTTCCATGACAGAACAAAGCCTGTATGTCTCACAAAAGCTAGCCTCACTTTCATCCATGAACAGGAAAATATGCCCCTTCTTCTCAGGCCCACAGGATAGAAGGGCAAACAACAAAAGTATCTTTTTTTCTTAAAAACATGAGTCCTGCTTGTCTTACTGGTGATAAAGACATTTCATGTTGCTTAACGTTATTGTCAACCTTTGCACTGTTGGATACACCTAATTTAGTTCATTGTAGTGGCAAAGACAGAAGCAGTTCGATTTCTGATGGGAACTTGCTGTCTTGGTGGTAGATTGTTCATGTGGTGCCAACTGGGGAGGAGAGAATGAAGATCAGAACTAGAGGTAGGCACAGTCTTCAAGGTCCACCCCCGTGACCTACTTTCACCAGTGGGCCTTGTACCTCCCAGGCACTTCAAAAAGAGTGCCACCAGCTGGGGACCAAGAGTTGAAACACATAAGCTGAGCCTGTGGAGAGCAATTCATAGTCACACCACAATACCACCCATTGTCCTACCTACTTCTGCACCCAGCCATGAACCCGCCTCCACATTTACCTCTTCATTCATCCAGACACCCAGGAATGAGCTCCTACCACCTGCCACAAACAGTAGGTTCAAGCACCAATAACTATTTGTTGAATGTTTTCCAGACACCATTCTAGGTATTGGAGATAAAGTAGTAAATAAGATATGGTCTCTGCCCTCATGAACTTTGTCATGCACATGTAAAAACAGACATACTTAGGAAGATAAAATGCAAAACAGTGTTTCTCCCTGTCCTGATTCTCTTTTTGCTGAGGCCTCTTCAGTGTGACTGGGAAGCTTTTCACCTGGAAAACCAATGGTGTGTTTAGCATAGAAAGATGACTTCATCAAGCCGTGGAGGTATCTGTGAAAGCTGAATGGGATTTATGGCCACCAGAATCTAAGCTCCTATAGGGTAACAAACATGTATGTTTTAATCCATTAATTTGTCTCTAGGGCCTATTCCCAAGTAGACACCAAATAATGTCTGCCAAATGTGAGGATAGCTCAGATTCACATTATCTTCCAGAGTTTGGGTTCATTGGGATGGTAAAATAAAAAAGTAATAATACTAGTTTTTAAAAAGAGGGCCTTGAGAGATGGCTCAGAGCTTAAGAATATGTGTTGTCTTCCCAAAGAACCGTATTTCAATTCCCAGAGCCCAAATTTCCTGCCTGTGACTCCAGTTCCAGGGCATTTGTTCCCCTGTTCTGGCTTCTGTGGGGACATGTACACATGTGGCACACACACATATACACGTGCGGTGCACACAAGCACACACATGTGCATAATGCAACCCACATGCACACATGTGACACACACATGCACATATGTAGCACACACAAATACACATATGTACACATATGGCACACACTCACATATACACACACGCATACACATGTACATGTACACAAATTTAATGAGGAAATCAAGGCTTTTAGTAATATTCTTACAGGTTCTCATAGATGTTAGCTATTAGAGGTAGAAATTATCCCAGATAATGTAAATAAATGTAGACTAATGACACTGCAGTAGGCAATTAAAAAGCAATTAAGTTTCAAAACAAGCTCCAAAACTTGTTAAAAAGAGGGCCTTGATAGATGGCTCAGGGCTTAAGAATATGTGTTGTCTTTCCAAAGAACCAGATTTATATTAGAAACGTGCATATAAAATTGGGAGATGTAGATGTATCCATTGGGTCTGGGCACTCCCAAATCAGCTGTTCTCTGCATTTTGACCAGCTGAGGTTTTCTGCAATGGTCTCCACTGGCTGCAAAGAGACACTTCTCTGATGAGGGCCGAGAGCTGCACTTATCTGTGGGTATAAGCGTAGTAATTAGAATGGGTTAGGAATTGTTCTGGTTTAGGACAGTGGCAGCAGAAGCGTCTCCTATCAGATCTATGACCTCACTAGCCCCAGGAAGTTGGGAAGGTTTCTAGCACCAGGTTTCTGGCTCAACCTCCTGTCGAGCAAGCTATACATCCTACTAGACAGCTGCTGGTTACCACTGACCAGGTCTGACTACCAGTATTGTATCTTTAGGGACATCTTGCCATGCTAGTCTTCCCATAGGTATCACAGCTGGGTAGGACCATCAGATGTTTCCCTGCCGTCGAAGCTTGTAGAACAGATTCTGATACTGTGCGTCTCAGTTAGGGTTACTATTGCTGTGATGAAACACCATGGCCAAAATCAACCTGGGGAAGAAAGGGGTTATTTCACTCACAGTGCCATAAAGCAATGAGGTCAGGAACCTGGAGGCAGGAACTGATGCAGAGCCCATGGAGGGGTGCTGCTTACTGGCTTGCTCTTCATCCTGCTTTCTTATAGAACCCAGGACCATCACCCCAGGCATGACCCCACCCACACTGGGCTGGGCCCTCCTACATTAATCACTAATTGAAAAAAAAATTAGTCTGGCCTCTCAGCCAAACCTTAAGGAGGCATTTACTCAATTGAGGTTCTCTCCCCTCTGATGACTCTAGCTGATGTCAAGTTGATATAAAACTAGCCAGCACACTATGAAAGCTAGTCCTCAATAGGGAGGCTTTCAGCTTAAATCCTCTGGATCCTGTGCCTGAATTACATGATGTCTTAAGTAATAGGGACTTATCTTCAAGCACCAGGAAGTGTGCTGTGAAGTTGTGTCTCCTAGAAATGACAAGAAAGCTTGTCTGATTTCTTATAGAAGCCAGGACCACCAGCCCAGGGATTGATGCACTTACAGTGGACCAGGCTCTCCTGCCACAATTGCTAATTAAGAAAAAAGCTCACAGGTTTGTCTACAACCCAGTCTTTTTTAAAATTGTTTTTATTGAGCTATACATTTTTCTCTGCTTCTCTCCTTTCTTCCCCACTCCTCTTCTATCTTCTCCCATGGTCCCCATGCTCCCAATTGACTCAGGAGATCTTGTCTTTTTCTACTTCCCATGTAGATTAGATCAATGTATGTCTCTCTTAGGGTCCTCTTTGCTGTCAAGGTTCTCTGGGATTGTGAATTGTAGGCTGGTTTTTCTTTGCTTTATGTCTGAAAGCCACTTATGAGCGAATATATATATTTGTCTTTCTGGGTCTGGGTTATTTCACTCAAAATGATGTCTTCTAGGTCCATCCATTTGCCTTCAAATTTCAAAATGTCATTTTTTTCTGCGGTGTAATACTCCATTGTGTAAATATACCACATTTTCCTTATCCATTCTTTGGTTGAGGGGCATTTGGTTGTTTCCAGGTTCTGGCTATGATAAATAATGCTGCTATAAACATAGCTGAGCACATGTCTTTGCCGTATGATTGAGCATATTTTGGGTATATACCCCAAAGTGGTATTGCTGTACAGCCCAATCTTATGGAGATACTTTCTCAGTTGAAGCTCCCTCCTCTCTGATGACTTTAGCTTGTGTCAATTCGATATAAAACTAATAATCATAGAAACCATTACAGATCTAATAACTGCTCCAGCCTTCTGTTATATTGGCACTTATAATTAGAACTCCAGTTTGGTGGGGTCAGTCATGTGTCATTAATTTTATTCTGCCACATTTGTATTTAATTTATTTAAGTTTACAACACCAATAGATATAACAAAGGAGGGGGAAATCTCACAGGTCCCACCCTGAGACAAAGAAATATCGGCAACTAAGGACTGTTGAGAAAGGGAGATTTAGCCCCAGGGAAGAGTCTCCTAAATGGTTATTCAATTTCAGCTGGTGGGTATTGAGATCATATACACTGAGGATACTGAATGAACTAAGCAGGTTTTACTTCACACACACACACACACACACACACACACACACACACACACACACACACACACGTATATAACAATAACAATTAAAGAAAAAGAGGCCATGGAATTGAGAGGGAATGAGGCAGTGGATACATGGAAGGAGTTGGAGGGAGGAAGGGAAGGGGGATTAGGTAATTATATTTTAATTAAATAATATATTAAAAGGAAAGTAGAAAGGTTTCCATGAAAGAGGAAGAAGGTATTTTAAGGGAGGGAAGGGGGAAAGAGATACAAATAGAAGGGGTGGTCCTTACAAGATGGAAGCAGGCATCAGGGAAGGTGGGGAAGTAGGGGAAATACATGGAGCGAGAAGATAAATTAGATGAAAATAAAAAGATATATGTTTGAAAATGCCACAATGAAAACTAGCACTTTTTATACTAGTTTTAAAATTGGTAAAATTAATCAATTAGGTTTAAGAAAGTACTTAGAAGAGAATACTCTGAACACCACAGAACTTGGCAGGGTTGATTCATAACTTCAATCCCCCTGCCTCACCTCCTTCTTGAAAGTATCTGTAGGTCTAGGCTGGCCTAGAGCTCATAAGCCTTGTGTTTCAGTTTCCCAAAAGCTGGAATTACATGTATTATCACTGTACCTGGTTCAAACAACTTCTTGTCCTGTATTTTAAATATAGGTATCAATGTTTTTATTGAACAAATATTTGCATTAGAATGTACTGTATGGACTGGCGAGATGGCTTAGTGGTTCTCAGCCTTCCAAATGATGTGGCCCTTAATATAGTTACTCATGTTGTGGTAATTCCCAACCATAAAGTTACTTTGTTGCTACTTCATGACTAGTAATTTTGCTACTGTTATGAATCATAATATAAATATTTGATATGCAGGATTTCTGATATGTGACTCCTATATGGATGGGACCCACAGGTTGAGAAACACTGGCTTAGCAGCTAAAGACACTTGCTGCTAAGTGCTAAGACCTGAGGAATCTACATGGCAGAAAGAGAGCACTCACTATGAAAAGTTGTTCTCTGACCTACATGTGTGCACTGTGACATACGTTTGCAACCATAAGCACATTCCCATGAAAGAGAAAATGCAAACATACAATTTACTATACTATGACATGCACATGGGTGGTAGAAGTTGTAGGGCACTCAGCTGAAGAGCTACTGCAAGGGAACTCGCTTCCCACCATCAGGGGACAAGCTGATTTTGCTGTGGGAGCACATTCCACTCCTTCAGCCAATAGCCTGTAAGATACCAGCCCACTTGGGCGTGGTCTCTGATACTCTAAAAGCAGTTGTAAAGCATGGGCCTGCTCTCTTGCTTCCAGCTGCTAGACTCTGTTCCTGTTCATGCAGAGGACTGTTATCTAGGACAGTGATCTGTAAGTTTTCCCCTTAAATAAATAACCCTTTTATTTGAACTGATGTGAGATTATTTCATGACTTCTATCATCATCATTTGGCTCCCACCATTTGGTTTTAGAAACCCTGGCTCTGCTGCACGCCGTGGACTTGGAGCACATCTGATTTGGCATGAGTGCTCCCTCAGCCTGCCTTGGCCATGACCTGTGCTCAGAGCCAGCAGTTCATATAGAATTTTCACGCAGTGGCTTTTCTTGCTATGGATCAGCCTCGGTACTTTATATTATCTCATTATACGCCTCAGAGTGGCTTTGGCTTCGAGTCCCCATGCGCTTACCCTGGTGCCTACGCCCCGCTGCCATGTACCACGTGGAAACTCAGACAGGATACAGGCTTTCCTGGGTGACTTCTGTTATCTTGTTATCCCTGTGCTCCTGTAGCTGCTGACCGATCAGGGTCCACCACGGTACACACAGTCTTTGATTTCTATTAAACAACTATTTTTGATCTAAGCATATTTTTCAGCATTTCACTCTAAAATCAGATTCAGACCAGTCATGTGACTCCAAGTGCACCGCTAGGCCCAGCTAGGTTCGTTTTATAGGTGGCCCATGATACCTACTGGATGGTAACGGTTATTGCACCTAATCCAGTTAAGTAAACCACAGGTAAGATTTAATATCCAAAATATAAATCATACGTTTATAATTTAAAAGGGCAATATGTCAGACAACCTAATCATCCAAGGTTTCAATAGCCTCTTTACTTACACCATGTACGAGGTTTTACAAGACTTATATGATGTCCCTTCTACATTTGATTCTGGGGATTAGTCTTGTCCTCAATATTTTTTTTTTCTTAAAAATATGGTTTAATATCAGAAAGAGTATCTGGCCCCAAATACCCTAAGGTTGTCAAAGAATATACATGGGATCCCATACATATGACTGATCTAAAGGAAATTAAACAAGCAATTGTAGCTTACAGACTACATTAGTCCTTTGTTAGGAAAATGGTCAAAGTGTGGGCTTTCAGTAACAAAGCAATGCAACAATATTGGACTCAGTTAATCTCAGCAGTCCTAGAAAGTGGACTTTGGAGGTACATTTTGAAGGAAGAAGTTAGAATTTTTGAGCAACAGGAAAAAGCAAAAGGACTTGAGATTTCCCTAGATCAGAGGGACTTTACTCTGATCCTCAGGATCAAGCTCTTTATGATGACCACACCTTGTCCCTATGTTGCACAGCAGCTTTAAAGGCTTGGGACTGGATTCAGGAACTAGGAAAGAGAGTTGAATCATATCTTAGGGTTAAACAGGGTCAGAGAGAACCTTTTAGTGACTTTTTACAAAGACTAACTGGCACTGTACAAATAGGGGTAACTGACCCGGAAGCTAGATGTATAATAATCGAATCTTTGGCTTATGAGAATGCCAATATAGAATGTAAAAGGATTCTTGGGCCTTTAAAGATCAGATCAGCACCCATGGATGAATGGGTCTTGCATACAATGAATGTTGAGACAATTGACTATGGTGCTGAAGCTTGGATAGGAAAATCAATTTCCAATGATAAGAGAAGGCATCAAAATACCAAATGTTTTAATTGTGGTAGAACAGGACATCTGAGAAGGGATTGTAGACAAGGAATTTCTATGAATAATGTCTCCTCTGGGAATGGCAGAAATAGGAGGACTCAGCCTTCAGGTATATATAGGAGGTGTGGCAAAGGCCAATATTGGACGAATGAATTTAGGTCATTGAAAGATAGACAAGGCAATCTGATACCACTGGGAAATGCCATGGGGGCCTCTTGCTGGGCCTCATGATGAATGTGGTTCAGTCATTCCCAGTTACTGGGGAGAACGTATCTCACCAGGAAAATTAAAAAATCCAATGCCTGCTGTTAAAAACAGTATTGGTCTGAATGATGGGTTAAATGTGGAGGATGAGTCAAAAACTCCCACAGGACATAGGAAATGTATATTCTGGCAGACTTTTATCAATGATCAAAGACCAAAGCTAAGAGTGCATATAAATGGAATTGAAATTGTTGGTTTGATAGACACAGGTGCAAATGTGAGTATCATTACTCCAGAATCTTGACATCTGAATTGGCCTCTTCAAGAGATAGATGTTCAGTTCCTGGGAATTGGAACCCTATCTCAGGTAAAACAAAGCACAGATGGGTTGAATGCATAGGGCCAGAAGGGCAAATAGGAAGACTGAGGCCATATATAGCCAATATTGCAGAGAATTTGTGAGGTCATGACCTATTGTAGCAATGGAATACCCAGATTAACATTTCTGCAGCCTCAAAAACTTATGTTTCTGAGGAAAATATTACAAGATAATATAGATGACGGACACCAGCAATTTGGGCTGTACAAGAACCAAAGCAATTGACAAACCTTCAGAGGTACCAACAGCCCTACCTTTAAAATGGTTAACTGAGAAACCAATATGGGTTAAACTGGCCTCTAGCTGAAGAAAAGTTACAGGCTTTAGAACAGCTGGTACAAAAGTAACTAGATGCTCAACATATAGAAGTATCTACCAGCCCTTGGAATTCTCCTGTATTTGTTGTTAAAAGGAAATCTGGAAAATGGAGAGTGGTGACAGATCTTAGAACTGGCAACAAAGTTATTCAACCTATGGGCTTTCTACAATCTGGAATTCCTCTGCCTTCTCTCTTACCAAAGGGATGGCCTCTCATAGTTATTGTTTTAAAGGATTGTTTCTTCACTATACCTTTACAAGAAAAGGATAGAGAAAAGTTTGCCTTCACAGTGCCTACTTATAATAATTCTCAGTCTACTAGGAGATATTAATGGACTATTCTCCCATAGGGAATGCTCAATAGCCTCACCCTGGGCCAATACTATGTCAGCCAGCCATTGGGAATAAGACATAAGCAATTTCCTAAGTCTATAATTTACCATTACACGATGACATTTTGTTATCTGATTCAAATACAGATAGTTTAGAAAGAATGTTTGAAGAAGTAAAGAAAGTTTTACCTAAATGGGGATTACAAATTGCTCCTGAAAAGATTCAAAGAGGAGATTCTGTTAATTACCTAGGTTACAGAATAGGTTTACAGAAAATTAGAACACAAAAGGCACAAATTAGGAGAGACTGGTTGCAGTCTTTTAATGACATTCAAAGATTATTAGGAGACATTTCCAGTCTATGACCAGCTGTTGGGATAATGCCTGATCTAATAATTCATTTAAACAAAACCTTAGATGGTGATAAAGACTTGAATAGTCCCAGAGAATTAACAGCTGAAGTGGAAAAGGAAATTATAGGAGGCACATGTGGATAGGGTGCATCCAAATCTTAACTGTATTCTAGTCATATTGCCTTCCAGAATTTCTCCTACAAGAATTTTAATGCAGAGGGATGATATTATCTTAGAATGGATCTTTTTTCTTTTTTTAAAAAGATTTATTTATTATGTGTACAACTTCTGCCTCCATGCATTCCAGAAGAGAGCACCAGATCTCATTATAGTTGGCTGTGAGCCACCGTGTGGTTGCTGGAAATTGAACTCAGGACCTCTAGAAGAACAGCCATTGGTCTTGATCTCTGAGCCATCTCTTCAGCCCCAATAATGGATCTTTTTACCACATAAACCGAGTAAAAAATTAAAAACTTATGTGGAAAAGGTCTCTGAATTAATTATAAAAGGTAAATTGAGACTTTACCAATTAGTCGATATAGACCCAGCAGAGATTATAGTGCCTTTTACTGCTGAAGAAATTAAAAAGTTATGGGAAGACAATGAATCTTAGCAAAGGACTTGTGCTAATTTTTTTGGAGAATTTAATAGCAATTATCCCAAAAGTGATAGAATTAACCTTTTAAAGTGAACTTCTTGAATTCTTCCCCTAATTGTATGTGATGCACCAATAACTTGAGCCCATACATTTTATATTGATGCAAATAAATCAGGGAAGGCAGGTTACGAATCAGAAGAATTAAGTAAGGTGGAACAAAGCCCTTATAATTCTGTCTAGAAAGCATAATGATATGCTATTCTTATGGTACTAAGGGATTTTAAAGAACCTCTCAATATAGTTACTAATTCACAATATGCAGAAAGAGTTGTCTTGCATATTGAAACTGCTGAATTTATACCAGATGATACAGAATTGACTTCATTATTCATTCAGGTGCAAGACATAATCAGGAATAGGCTTTGTCCTATATATATATAACCCACACCCGATCCCATATAGGTCTGCTAGGTCCTCTAGTGCAAGGTAATGCAGAAATTGATCAATTATTGATTGGAAGTTTGTTGCAGGCCTCTGAATTTCATAAAAACATCATGTCAATAGCAAAGATTTAAAGAAAGAGTTTTCTATTACATGGCAACAAGCTAAAGAGATTATAAAGAGATGTCCTGCTTACTCTTTCTATAATCAACCACCATTGTCTGCAGGGAGTAACCCAAAGGGTACTCAGAGGAATGAAATCTGGCAGATAGGTGTGTTCCATTTTATGGAATTTGGTAAATTAAAATATATACACCACACCATAGACACGTATTCAGGTTTTCAATGGTCAACCGCCTTGAGCTCGGAAAAGGCTGATTCAATAATCATGCATTTATTAGAAGTTATAGTCATCATAGGCATTCCTGCACAAATAAAGACAGACAATGATCCAACATACATATCTAAGAAAATGGAACAGATTTTTGCCTATTACAATATAAAGCACATTACAAGTATACCAAATAATCCTACAGGTCAGGCAGTTATAGAAAGGTCAAATTGTACTATAAAGGATATGCTGAACAAACAGAAAGGGTTGGAAAATACCCGCAGAAATAGATTTTATAATGCTTTATTAACCTTGAATTTTCTTAACGCTAATGAGAAAGGAACAACAACAGCAGAGAGGCATTGGATAATGGAAAAAAACCTTCTGAATTGAATCATTCAGTTTATTTCAAGCATGTGTTGACATCACAATGGAAACCAGGAGATGTGCTGTGTTGGGGAAGGGGTTTTGCTCTTGTTTCCACAGGAGAAGAAAAACTATGGATATCATCAAAATTAATAAAGATTCGCCTTGAAAAAGAGAAACCTCTTGAAAAAGAGAAATGACAGCTCATCCACAATGGTGACAACCATACAGGTGGCAAGGAAAGAATATTAGGTTGGGGCAGGGTTCTGCTCTTATCTCTACAGGAAAATAGACATCAAAAATTCAAGAGACCCTAGATATTTGAATGCTGGTGGAAGGAAAAATAACTATCCACTAAGGATCATCTAGAAAACAAAATATGGATTATGAGGCTAGGTACTGGATACACATACATTTACACACACACGTGTACACACACACACACACACACACACACACACACATATATATTCAGCTGGTTTTGGAGTTGGACAATGGCTCTGTACTTCTCTAAATCCAAGCTTGTTGTTAAAAGGTACATTCAGAGTTTCTGTCTCATTTTGGGAGCCATGTGGTATGGGGCAGAAGGAAGATTTTACGAAAAATTTTACTTTCTCCATGTCAGTTTTGTCTATATCATATTCTTCATGAATGTATGTTTATATGAATGATGTTTAAGTTTTCCACTATGAACAATAGATTTCCCTACAGATCCTTTTCCTGCAGTAATCTTTGAAGTTTCTAGGTAGAAGATTGAGATGACATCGTGATGCTGACAGTGCTCCTTTAAGACTGGTTTTTTTGGGGTACCAGCTGCTGACATGGTGCACCTTCTCATGATGTTCTGGCCAGAACTCCAAATAAGAACTTTGGGAAAAAACCCTATCGACTGCTCAGAAATCATTTGCAACTATACTAGACAATAATTTTGAAACTTAACCATCACTTTACTTTTGCAAGATCCCATTAAGAGAACATCACCTCCATGACAGCAGGAAGCAATTCTAGAGGATGAAACCCCCATCCCAAAAAAGTTTGTCCTTAGGGTTGGGAACACTGTTTAGGGGTTGTTGATTATTACTTGTACTAGATAGAGGGTTAGAGTGAAAAATATGTTTGTTCAAAAAAAGGGGGGGATAATAATAGTGGGTAATAGAGTGAATACTTGTGAGCTATTATTTATGGGTAATTTACATTGTTATACTTTTTGTATACTGATAAAAGTTCAAATTATATTTGTTATTTTTGTTTACATTATTTGTAGGCCTATGCAAAGTTATTCTGTCAGATTGTATATATGCATGTTTTTACCTCTGTTTAGGACATTTTGTATATTGATACAACTTTTAGGATATATTTTCATGTTGCATTATTTATTACTCCTACCTCTGATCAAGATACCTATACATTGCTTACATTTTGAGGTCATCGTCCTCATTTGTTGCACATTTGTTTACACATTATTGAATATTCTGACATGAAGTTTTAGTCTTTAAGTAATACAGGTATTAAATATTATAGGTCAATAGTTATTCATGTTTGTTGAGCATACAGTAAGATCAATTAGGTTCTTTAGATACATAGAGATCATATTCTACATAGATAGATAATCTTCAACCACTTCAAGGATCTGTAGAACATGGCATTTTAATAACTTAGGGTTCTGTTGACATGAGACATGATTGCTCCTGACAGCACCAATCTATTCCCAAGAGAATGTTGAGCACTGAAGACACTCCACTATGAGTTTGTTTTTTTTCTTGGCACAATTGGCATTTGGGCAAGGAATTGCCCATATCTCAACCACTGACAAAGTACATAGCATCTGAAATGAATAAGCAGGACACAAGGAAAAAGACTGTCAAATCTTGCCAAGACAGGGTAAGACTGTTCTGGAAAATTTCCTGCCTCTGAAAATGGTCTGTCAGTTACGCTAGGCCTTAGCCAAAGTTGGTTGCTTCAACATTGCAAAATGAGACTTTGGGTGATTGCTCAGGCAGCTAATTGTCTCTGTAATATATTGCTTGCTTTGGAAGCTGCTTGATTATACTTCCTGACTGCTCAAGTAATATTATCTCCCTTCTCAGGCCTTTGATGGGGTTGAAGATTAGATAGTTGTAGTTACTATACTCTTATAATCTAGCCAAGCCATTTTCCATACAAGAGCTAGACTCCTTATGATAGAATGTTTATTAAAACATTTAGTATATATTCCTTGCTTAATATTGTTTATGCTGGTTGTAATTCTAATTATACTTGATATCTGTTCCTAGTGTATACAGTTTTGTCTTGGGTTTGGAACTCTCTTATTTAAACAAAAGGGGGAGGTGCTGTGGGAACACATTCCACTCCTTTAGCCAATAGCCTTTAAGATACCAACCCACTTGGGCATGGTCTCTGATACTCTAAAAACAGTTGTAAGTTTTTAGAGTGCGTCCGCTCTCTTGTTTCTGGCTCCTGCTTCCTGCTGTTAGACTCTGTTCCTGTTCACACAGAGGACTTTATCTAGGACAGTGATCTGTAAGTTTGCTCCCTAAATAAATAACCCTTTTATTATTCATAATTCTGAACTAGTGTGGGATTATTTTGTGACTTCCATCATCATGATTTGACCTCATTTTGGGAGAGTTCCCTAGTGAATAGTTGCCCTACCTTTCTGATAGTCTGCTACTGAGAAACAAAGGTATCTGTAGCAGTGCTTCACACATCCAGAGGCTTAGGACTCTGATGAAAAGTAAGCGGGCAGGAACCCATGCTTGAGGCTGCCATGTTTTATGGTTTAATTGTATCTCTCCAAATTCTGGTGCTAGAACATTAATTTCCCAAGGCAGCAATGTTGAGGGGTGGTGAGGCTTTATGGGAACTGTGTGGGTCATAGGGGCTGAGCACTTACAAATGGATTAAATGTCCTTCTCATAGCAATGGATAGCTGACCTCACAGGAATGACATCACCATTGGAAGAGTGTAGCCCTCTTCCTGCTGTGTGGCCTCTCCACCTTCCCAGGCTCTCCCCCAGATACAGCCATCTTGTTCTCTTGTCAGCCTCCAGATCATGAGCTCAAGAAATGTCTTTCCTTTCTAAGCTGTACCACTTGCTTTTCTTGTGGCTGTGACAACATGCCCACAGGAACAGTCGCCAAGTGAGGAAAGATCTAATCTGTCTCAGGGTTAGAGGTGATACAGTACACCATGACAGGGAAGGCACGCTAAAGTCCATAGTGATGGTAGCAAGGATATGGTCCACCACTGCAGGCAAGGCATGCTAAAGTCCATAGTGATGGTAGCAATAATACGGTCCACCACTGCAAGGAAGGTGTGCTAAAGTTCATAGTGACAGTAGCATTCCATTGGGATTCCACACATATATTCAGGCCAGAAAGCAAAGACAACTGGGGCAAGAGGTAGGACTTGACTATAACCTTGAAGGTCCTCCCCCTACAATAGCCTACTTTCTTTAGCTAAGACCTGATGGTTCCACAACTTCCAAAACTCTGCCCCTGGCTGTGGACTGATTATTGAGACATCTGAGACTGTAAGCCATTATATTTTTGTACCAGGTCCTTATGAGCTCATGGCCATCTCATAATACAAAATATATTCAGTCCAACTTCCAAAATCAAACAGTCTTTTAAGAGGGGTTTGTTTTTGTTAAGTTTAATTGTGTGTCTATGTGTAGGTATGCAGGTGACTGAAGAGGCCAGAGGTGCCAGATTACCATGGGTCTGGATGTATAGGTGGTTGTGAGCTGCCTGATGTGGGTGCTGGGAATGGAACTTGGGTCATATAGAAAAGCAGTATATGCTCTTAAATAGCTGATCCATCTACCCAGCCCCCCAAAGTCGCAATCTTAACAGGTCCAAGCCAAAAGTCTAAATATCTTCTGGATTCAAGGCAAACTCTTAGCAACAATTCCCTTCAAAAAGTTATTTATTTCCAATTTTTGTTGACAGAGGTTTCTGTCCTGCCTGATCCCACAGCCATTCAGCCCCAAATAAACACATAGAGGTCTACATTAATTATAAAGTGGTTGGACTATTAGCTCAGGCTTCTTATTAACTCCTACATCTTAAATTAGGCCATAATTCTTGCCTGTGTTAGCCACATGGCTTGGTAACTTTTATCAGTGAGGCGCTCTCATCTTGCTTCCTTTGTGTCTGGCTTCCTCTCTGTCAACTGCAGACTGTACCATTTCTCTTCCCAGAATTCTCCTATTCTGGTTGCCCTGCCTATACTTCTTACCTGGCTACTGACCAATCAGCATTTTATTAAACCAGTACAAGTTACAGAACTTACAGGGTACAAGATCATTGTCCCAATGCACCCCCCCTTTTTTTCTAAAACTTAGAACTCTGAATCGAATCTCCTTTGTTTAGTTTTTTTTCCTGGCCATTATCCATAACAACTTGCAACCTACATTCTAAACTAAGACAAACATCCATACTCCATTTCTTGGGAATGTGGGCATAGTTTTCTAGGCTACTTCCTGCTGGTTGGGGGTACTGTTAATATTACGGGGAACCTAAGGAAAATTGAGAATTATGATCAAGTCCTGACTGGAGTATTCTGTGAGTCTTGATCATCTCATCCAGCAGTCTTGAAACTGTTCTGGATGTTGAACTTAGACATCTGGGCCACCTGCTCCTAGCAAAGATTTTTCAGGGAGTCTTTCTTGATCAAACCTGATTTTTCTTAGCCTGGGAATGAATCCATAGCCTCTCATTTCCTGTGGAAATAAAAGCAAAACCTCTTCTCCAAAATAACATATCCTTTTATTTAAATTTTAAAATCAAGGCATTTTCAAAATGCATATGTCAGATTAATCCAGCAGCGTTTATAATCAAATGTCTTTTAGCAGCTGTTGTTCCTTCCTCATCAGTTATGCAATTCAAAAAACAACACAATAACATACAGTATCCAGATTCTCTGTGCATTTTCCATCTTTACATGGCTTTATTTTAAACTCTATTTCTTTTATTTTTATCTTTAATTTTTGTTTTTTTGAGACAAGGTTTCTCTGTTTATCTTTGGCTGTCCTGGAACTCACTCTGTAGAACAGGCTGGCCTTGAACTCACAGAGATCTGTTTGCCTCTGCCTCCCAAGTGCTGGGATTAAAGGTGTGTGCCACCACACCCAACTTCTCTCTCTCTCTTTCTTAGACTTTATCCTTTTCCTTTTCTCTCCCAAGCCTATATATATTTTTAAATGCACTCTAAACCTTTAAAAGGGTTTTTTCATCTGAATATATCTTTACTTATATCCCCCTTTTTCTGACTACATGAGTCTTTAATTTGCTAAGTGATATGGCTAGGATTAAAGCTGTAACTTTGACAGCTGGATCCACCCCATTCCCTAGCTTTTTGAGAGTCTAGCATCATGATGGAGGTACTGGCTGAAGCCATTTTTTTTTTTTTACCAGAACTGTATGGAGTTTCAAGGTCCCTGCCACCACCAAGAAGCATGCCATTTAAGTGTTTAAGTGTTTTGTGGAAGGGCCTCTTAAAAGGGCTGCAAGGTTTTTGCAGCTAAAGCTGAGTCAGCAAGCCTCTCTTAAATGAGATGTGCTCACCTCTAGCAAACAGAACCCACCCGAGAAAATGCTGCTACCAAGAAGCTGTGCTTAATTCTGTTCTGTTGTGTCTAGAATTACTTCCAAACTCTTTCAGATTTTAAGTGGATTTAGTTGTCAACATTAGCACCATTTGTTGATAGATTTTTCTGTCCTGCCCAATCCCACAGCCATTCAGCCCCAAAGAAACACACAGAGCCCTACATTAATTATAAACTAGTTGGCCTATTAGCTCAGGCTTATTATTAACTCTTACATCTTAAATTAGCTCATAATTCTTGTCTGTGTTAGCTACATGGCTTGGTACCTTTTATCAGTGAGGTGTTCTCATCTTGTTCCCTCTGTGTATGGCTTCATCCGTGTTGACTGCAGACTGAACTATTTCTCTTTCCAGAATTCTCCTATTCTGTTCACCCTGCCTGTACTTCCTGCCTGGCTATGGATCAATCAGCATTTTATTAAACCAGTATAACTTACAAAACTTTACGAGGTATAAGACCATTGTTCCACAAATATTCAATGTAAATCTTTCCATTCCAAATAGGGAAGGATGGCAGCTATAACAAGGAAAGGTTGCACTAAAGCAATACCCAAACCCAGTAAGTCAGACATAAAGAAATATAGTTACACATCCAGAACCCAGGGCATTGTCTGGACTCTGAAGGATCTGAGTAGCCCTGCCCCTTTGGCCTGTGCCTTAAGGATACATAATCTCTCTTTCTTGAGTCAGCTACATTCTGTACCTGCAGCTTTCCTTGGCCATAATCCCATGTCCCTGGCATTGCTAACTTCCTGTTGTCCCCACTGCTACATAGGTTTTACCCTTACAACTTTACAGGCTGTCTGCTCAGAACATCTCTGTTGAACATTGATTGACCTCACTGTGCTCTGCTGGGACCTGGAGCAGAACTTGATGACCCATAACTGCCATGGCCCACAAATGTGAGTCCATTCCACCTTGACTAAAGGTCAGAGAGTTTTAACTTTCTCTTGCACTCTCAAAGTTGTTGACAAAAGGTGTGACTACAAATGTGAGATCCTGACCTAGCGTATGATTAATTAGTATTTTGGGTATAGAGGTGAATCCACTTCACCTGGACCAAAGGTCAGAGAATTCAAGTCTATTCCTTATATTATGCTAATCTGTTGCCTCCCCCTTCCCATTTTGGAGTAAAGTATATAAGCATGTAAAAAATAAACATGGGTGGTTCAGTATTCACTGAATGTCCCTCCTGAAGCTGTTCTGCCTTTCTGTCTTTCATTTCTCTTATATCTCTGTTCCTTTTGTTTAATAATTTTAACCCTCATGATGTGGGATTCCCCTCTATATGCTGTGAATACCATTGGTTAATAAAGAAACTGTCTTGGGCCTGCACAGGGACTAGAGGTAGGCGGGAAAAATTAAACCGAATGCTGGGAGGAAGAAGGCAGAGTCAGGGAGAAGCCATGGAGCTGCTGCTGGAGACAGACATGCTAAAACTTTCCTGGTAGGCCATGAGCCTCATGGTAAAATATAAAATAATGGAGATGGGTTAATTCTAGATGTAAGAGCTAGCTAGCAATACGCTTAAGCTGTTGGCCAAACAGTATTGCAAATAATATTGTTTCTGTATGATTATTTTGGGGCTGAGCAGCCAGGAACCAACAAGCGGCCTCCTTCAACATCCCCACACTCCTACCCTAGAACGTGCAAACTCTTTTGAGGCTGGACCCTAACAGATGTCATCCCAAAGTGTGGCTTATGACTCATGACTCTTCCATTCTGCATGATTGCAAAGCAGCACCAAGAACTTGATTACCAAGTTCTGCTGTCAGCTCAGTACACAGAGCCTGGCCACCCTGGGTCACAGTTGCAGTGTCCTTCCAGGGCTTGCAGCACTGAACTGGCTTGGGCAGACATTTCTCTAGGAGGTCCTGTGTGAGACAGGCACCCAGGAAACTACATTCTCAAGTGCCTTCTTTTAGGTACTATCTTTCGGAGGAAATGCCCCACAGTCTTGCCCACAGGCTAATCTGATGGAGACATGCCTTCACTGAGGCTCCCTCTGTCCTAATGACTCTAATTTGTGTCAAGTCGATAAAACCTAACAAGCACAGGGGGCTTTTGGTGGATGGTGGGTCACTGAGCTGAGAAACCAACTGTTTTTCTCATTTGTCATTAGCAAGCAGAGTGGAATCAAGAAGAATGTCCACTGCAAGGGAAGAGGCCATTTACAACTGAAACAATGTTTATTGGCCCCACCAGAGAAGTTTATTGACCCCAGGCGAGAAGTCTGGAGGCTGGATCCAGGGTTTCCCCTGGGTCCCTCCTCATTCTTGCCATTTTCAGCCTGTTTTGACCGCAGGGGCACCCCTGCACAGTTGCATTCCACCCTGTGGAAGGAGTGATCTCTGTTTTAATTGGATTTTTATTGGGAAGATGAACACCATGACGAAAAGCGACAAGAAGGAAAGTGTTAACCAAAAAATCAGAGTTCTCATCATAAAGAGAATAAGAGGTAGTTAATTCTGAAGCCATTATGAAATTAGCTGGTGACCTTTTTAGCTCTTAGATTGGTGGAAGCTAGTGTTCTGCAAAGTTAATAGCTTCTAAGAGTTTTTTTTTTTTTAAAATTTGTTATCATGAAGTGTTAGTTCAGATACAGAGTGGGGCAAAGAATGTCTGTTCCAGAAGGCCAGAACTAGCCCAAGATAAAGTAATTAGCCTCTGAACCTGCAAAACACCCATTTCTTCAATGTACTGAAATTGCAATCCATCAGTCAGTGCAAGACACAGAAGCGCCTTCCGAGAGTTCTTTGTTCACATCCAGATGCAGCTTCTTCTCGGAAATTCTCATTCACAAGTGTTTATTTCACCTTACCGCTTATAGTCCATCATCCAGTGAAAGTCAGGGCAAGAACCGAAGGCAGAAACCTGGAGGCAGGAACCAAACTGAAGCAGAGACCATGGGGGAGCGCTGCTTTCTGGCTTTCTCCCCATGTTTTGCTCAGCCTGCTTTCCAATATACCTCAAGACCACCAGTCCAAGGGAGGCATCACCAACAGTGGGCTGGGCCCTTCCACTTCAGAATATATCCTACAGGCTTGCCTACATGTGGTCTGATGGGAGGCATTTTTTAAGCTGAAGTTCCTCTTCCCAGATAATTCCTACTTGTGCCTAGTCAACAAAAAAGTTAACAAACAGCAACAAAGCCAAGAAACAAAACAGAAACAATGAAACAAAACAAAACCCCAGGCAACAGCTGCTTTGATATACAGAGTCAGTTTTGGCAGCCGGACTGGGTGAGTGTCTACTGGGAGCCACCTCTGCCCTTCTAGCTTTCGATCTGCATCCTGGGGCTCAGGAGCTCCCCAAGTTCTCTGGACTGCCTGGGATTCTCTCTCCTTGGTGCTGGGCTCTGGCCACCTGGTTTATGCTGTTCTGAGAGACAGGATTTCAAGTCTGAGAAGAACAGGGCCTGGGTGCCTTCCACGTGCAGGGTGACCCAGAAGTGTGTGTACCCCAGGAGTCTGTCTTTGCTAGCACTGCCTGACTTTGTCTTTTCTCCCTCTGTCTTTCTCTCAGAGCCCCTGTATTGCCTCTAAGTCAGACTGTATTTGTTGGTGGGAGAAAGGAAAGAAGAATGTGTAATGGTCATGGTTCATGGAGGAGGGAGAAACCATATCCCAGCTCTCTAAAGCGGGCACAGGCTCTTCTCTGTCCTCCTGGCCAAATTTCCCAGTTTAGGTTAGGTCATCTTATACCTGTGTGACTTGTTAGGTTCGTACAAAATCTCTAATCTTTTTGGAAGGGAAAAACAGACAGGATAATTTTCTTATTTACTTTGTGTCTGGGTCTTGGCTGAGGTGTGTGAGATGAATCCACTCACAATGCGAATGGATGCAGAAGAGCCTGGATCACTGTCCACAAGCCTGCCTTGATTTTAACTTCTGTTAGGGTTTAACAAATACTTAATGGCCACGGGCTCTGCCTCTGAAGCTTCACCTTAGGCACTAGTGTGGCTTTACCAACGGTGCCCACTAGATGTCACTATTGCTGTGTTTGCTAATTCTATCCCCCTACCCTGGTTTGATGTCCTTAGATTTATTACACAAATATGTCCACTTTGAGGGAAGATTTTCCTCTGTAAATTCCTGGAATTTTGGCTCCATTCCCACATGGTCACAGACTTTCCATTACTGTTGTTGTTTTCCAGCCGAGGTTGAACACGTGATGTTTTCGGTACACACTTGGTGCTTAACAGCCCGATTAGAATTGAACAGCGGAGATTTTGACTTATTTTAACTGGATAAAATATAATGCTAAAAAGTCAGGCAGGGCTTTTATTCCCCCCAGGACTCTCACTCATGTCTTCAGTCCAGTTCAGCGAACCTGCAGGGAGAAGTCAGGAGTAGGAAGCTAGTCTCGCCTTGACTTTTGCGTATAGGTAGCAAACAATAGCCTGGGTTAATGGCACGACGGAAATGGAATTCCTTATACTTCAAAATCTGAAATGCCAATGTCATTTACATTCACATCCATTTTGAAATGAAAGAAGCTACTGGATTTACTGTTAGTTCTTTGTCATATTAACTTCCCCTGGGGCTGTGGTAAAAGCAACCTAAGGGAAAGAGAAAGGGGTTCATTTCTCCTCGCAGTTCAGGGTTCAAATCCAGCATGGTGTGAAGTCAAGACAGCAGGTGATAGAAGCAGATGGCTCTGTCCCATGCATAGTCAAGAAGCAGACAGTAATGACTGCTGGGGCTCAGGTCACCTTCTCCTTCTGCATAGCAGGATCCCAGCCCAGGGGCTGGCATCACCCACAGCAGGAGGGTCTTCCCACTTCAGTATCCTAAGGGAAATCATCCCCAGAGGCCTGTCTTCCAGGTGTTTCTAGGTCTCAGCAAGTTGACCATCAAGGTTAGCTATCACAGTCTCTGCTTATAATCTGTTATCAGAGAATCATGTTCCACTGCATCACAGCTGTTTAAAAGGAGTTTAATAACTGGCTTCAGGAGAATTAGTTTCTTTTTCAGTCGTTTGTACAGTATTTTGTATATTTGAAAGCACAATTCTGAGAAGGAGTTCACAAATTCGACAGACCGACTGTGGCAGGTAACCCCCTCCGACGATAAAATATTAAGGTGTGGTTTGAAAGAAAATGGCCCCCAAAGGGAGTGGCACTATTAGGAGATGTGGCCTTGTTGGAGGAGGTGTGGTCTTGCTGAAGGATGTGGGTCACTGTGGAGGCAGGCTTTAAGGGCTCCTATAAGCTCAAGCCACAGCCAGTGTCTCAGATCCCTTCCCGTTGCCTACGAGTCAAGATGAAGGACACTTCTCCAGCACCATGTCTGCCTGCACACCACCATGTCACTCCATGATAATAATGGACTGAACTTCTGGAAATGTAAGCCACTCCAATGACATGTTTTTCCTTTATAAGAGTTGCCATGGTCATGATGTCTCTTCACAGCGATAGAAACCCTACCTAAGACGAGGGGGGAATTAAGGTTGGAGACACAATTGAGGTGGTTAATCTGCTGATGTTAAGATGGAAAGTAAGGGCAGGGAATCCAGTATCTTTCAAATGAGAGGAGAGCTGGGGGTCTGTGTCAGGGATGAAGCTGTGCTCGTGAGAACAGAAGTGGGAGTCGCTGTACGATGCTGGCTTTGAAGATGGAAGGTGTCACAAGTCAAGGAATGCATGCAACCTCCAGGAGTTGCAGAAGTCAAGAAAGTAGCTTCCATTCTGGAGCCTCTAGAAGGAGACAATCCCACTGATATCTCGGTTTTAGCATCATGAGACCTATTTTGAGCTTCTAATCTGTGGTAGAAGTAGGGGTGCTGATGGACTAAGGGATTGTCTATCGAGGTGATGTAAATCACCCCAACACAGCACTTAGAAATATTTTATTTTGTTCAGTTTCTTTCTGTGGGCCAGGAATTTGGGAATGGCTTTGCCAAATGGCTCTGGCTGTCTTGTGAGATTGTAATGAGGCTATTAGCTGGGGCTGATTGCATCTGAAGGGTTGACCAGGCTGAAGATACATCTTCCAAGATAGTCATCACCTTCGGCCCACGGACACACCACAGGGTAGCCGGAGTGTTTACAGCATAATATTGGTGAGACCAGGTGATCTCTAAGAGAGGGCAAGGAAGAAGGCAGATGTGGTGTCTAACATTGCTTCAGAGGTAACCGTTTATATTGTTACCCTCAGTTCCTCCAGAGATGATGCTGGTGTCAAGAGAAGGAGAAATAGACTCCATTTCTTAAAAGAGAGAGCATCAAACTATTTGTGAACAGATTTTATTTTTCATCTCGCAGTAGTGGGGATGGAACCCAGGACCCTGTACACACAGGATAGTGCTCTGCTGCTAAACTTCATTCATAACCTGATGTATTTTAAAACTGTCATGCTATTTCTCCATTTTTGTTTTTATTTTTGTTTCTTTAGAACATTTCCAGCAGTCAATATTCTAGCATGAACTCCCGCTCCAGCTGAGAGCTGCCAACAGTTGATGGCTTCTCGGGGAGGGAGAGTCAGTTTTCCTTTTGGGTGTGGCTCCTGGTAGGTGGACCACACTCCAGAGGATGGCCCCACACCCATGAACATATGGGCAGCACAAACTGGGTTATTAAAAAAAGTCAGAAGTTGGGGGGTGTGGGGATGTGGGGGTGGATCTGGGAGGAGTTATGGGAAGGAGTGGGACTATGATCAAAATACACGGCATGAAAAGTCTCAAATAATTAATACAAGTAGCATATTAAAATTTTCCATGAACAAATGTACATGAAACTCGAAAACTTTGGGTAGAGTTTAAATGGTCAGAAAGACTATGCACAGAAAGTCACATTCTAATCCAACTTCTCGAACTCATTAGGAAAACCAAATCAGTAGTTCAAATCTTAAGCCAAAGAAAAGAAATCCTTCTTTGTGGAAATTCTGTTCTGATGAGTGTGGCCAGGAACAAAATATTTTTAAAAAATAAACTTTTAATTTTAGAATAACTTTAGTACAGAAAACAGTTTCCAAGACTGTGCAGAGAAACCATGCAGCCCGTGCTGGGTTCCCCAACACTGCTGCTTTCTTAGCGGCTGCAGTGTGACCTGTCTAATTGATGGACGAACATCCACGGGCTGTTGCTTAAACTTGGGATGTTTCTGGGTTTTCTTAGTTTTGTCCTAATGCCCCTTCTTCATGTAACAGGTTGATGTTAGGGGTCCCATGTATTAGTAGTAACTTGTGAGTACCGGGGTGTACTGGCTGGTTTTGTGTGTCAACTTGACACAAGCTAGAGTCATCAGAGAGGAAGGAATCTCCATTGAGGAAATACCTCCATGAGTTCCAGTTGTAAGGCATTTTCTCAATCAGTGATCGCTGAGGGAGGACCCAGCCCATGATGGGTGGTGCCATCCCTGGGTTGGTGGTTCTGAGTTCTATAAGAAAGCAGGCTGAACTTTTGGGTATATAACCAAAGGAAGCTCATTCATGCCACAAGGACATGTGCTCAACTATGTTCATAACAGCATTATTTGTAATAGCCAGAACCTGGAAACAACTACGATGCCCCTCAACTGAAGAATGGATAAAGAAAATGTGGTGCATTTACACAATGGAGTACTACTCACCAGTAAAAACTAATGACATCTTGAAATTTGCAGGCAAATGAATGAATCTAAAATAAAAACATATTGGGCAAAGTAACCCAGACCCAGAAAGACAAATATAATATGTAGTCACTCATAAGTGATTTTTAGATACAAAGCAAAGAAAAATCAGCCTAAAATCCATAATCCCAGAGAACCTAGACAACAAAGAGGACCCTAAGAGAGACATACATGGATCTAAATAGAAAAGCGAAAAAGACAAGATCTCCTGAGTAAATGGGGATCATGGGCATCATGGGAGAGGGTAAAAGGGAGAGGGAGGAAGGGAAGGGAGCAGATAAAAATGTATAGCTCAATAAAAATAATAAAAAAGACAAAATGACAGCCTACAGAATGGGAAAAGATCTTCACTAACCCCACATCAGACAGAGGTCTGATCTCCAAAATATACAAACAACTCAAGAAATTGGACACCAAAAGAACACATAATCCAATAAAAAAAAATGGAGTACAGACCTAAACAGAGAACTCTCAACAGAGGAATCTAAAATGGCTGAAAGACACTTAAGGAGATGTTCAACATCTTTAGTCATCAGAGAAATGCAAATCAAAACAACTCTGAGATTCCATTTTACACCTGTAAGAATGGCCAAGATCAAAAACACTGATGACAACTTATGCTGGAGAGGTTGTGGGGAAAAGGGAACACTTCTGCATTGTTGGTGGGAATGCAAGCTGGTACAACCCCTATGGATGTCAGTGTGGCGATTTCTCAGAAAATTAGGAAACAACCTTCCTCAAGACTCAATAATACCACTTTTGGGTGTATATCCAAAAGATGCTCAATCGTGCCACAAGGACATGTGCTCAACTATGTTCGTAACAGCTTTGTTTGTCATAGCCAGAACCTGGAAACAACCTAAATGCCCCTTGATTGAAGAATGGATAAGAAAAATGTGGTACATTTACACAAATTTCTACACAGCAGAAAAAAATAATAACAGCTTGAATTTTGCAGGAAAATGGATGGAGCTAGAAAGCATTATTTTGAGTGAGGTAACCCAGACACAGAAAGACAATTATCACTCACTCATAGGTGGCTTTTTAAACATAAAGCAAAGAAAGCCAGCCTACAAACCACAATCCTAGAGAACTTAGACAACAACAAGGACACTAAGAGAGACTTACATAGATCTAATATACATGGAAAGTAGAAAGTAGAAAAAGAAAAGATCTCCTGAGTGAACTGGGAGCATGGGGACCTTGGGGGAGGGTTGAATGAGGGAGGGGAGCAGAGAAAAATGTAGAGCTCAATAAAAATAAGTAAATAGACAGGAAGAAATAATCAAAGTCAGAAGTCAATGAAATAGAAGCAAGCAAACAAAAAGAACTAACAATACAAAGAGTCAATAAAATGAAGAGTTTATTCTTTGGAAGAGTCAACAGGATTAACAAACCTTTAACCAAATGAACCAGAAGAAAAAGAGTCTCCAAATTAATAAAATTGAAGACGAAATGGGATACATTAGATTAGACACTAAGGAAATTCAAGATCATAAGGACTTACTTTAAAATTTTGTATTCCACTAAATTGGAAAACCTAAAATAAATGAGTGAATTTCTTGATGTATATGACATACTAAAGTTAAATCAGGACAAAATAAACATTTTAAACAGATGCATAACCCCTATTGAAATAGAAGCAATAATTAAAAATCCAGCCAAAAAGAGCCCAGGGCCTAATGGATTCAACACTGAATTTTGCCGCATTTTCAAAGAAAAACCAATGTCAATACTTCAGAAATTATTCCACAAAATAGAAACTGAAAGGCCATTTCCAGATTCTTTTTATGAATCCAGTATTACCCTGATGCCAAAACCACACAAATATTCAACAAAAAAGGAGAAAATTATAGACCAATATCCCATATGGACATAGATGTGAAATTTCTCAATAAAACAGTAGCAAACCAAATCCAAGAAAACATCAAAAAGACTGTCCACCACGATCAAGTTAGCTTCATCTCAGAGATGCAGGGATAGTTTGGTATATGTAAACTGGTAAATATAACCTAGCACATAAACAGACTGAAAGACAAAACCACATGATAATCTCATGAGATGCACAAAATGCCTTTGAAAACAGCCAATATTCCTTCATGATAAAAGTCTTGAAAAGACTAGGGACACGAAGAACATCAAGTTCACATCCATCACCTTTCTAAACAGAGAGAAACTCAAAGCATTTCTACTAAAATCACAAAAAAGGTTGTTTGCTTTCTATATGCCTATCCAATACATTATTTGAAGACTTAGCTAGAGCAATATGACAATCGAAGGAGATCAAGGAGATAATACAAATAAGAAAGGAAAAAGTCAGATGATATGATTTTATACATAAAAGAACCAAAAGACTCTGCCAGGAAACATCTACAGTTGATAAATGCTTCCAGCAAAGTGTCAGGACACAAAATCAACAACACAAAAATTAACAGCCTTCTTATATACAAATGACAAACATACTGATAAAAAAGTCAGGGAAACAGTGCCTTTCACAATAACTGTGTGTGTGTGTGTATGAATAGCTCTAACCAAGCAAGTAAAAGACTTATATAATGAAAACTTTAAAATACTGAAGAAAGAAACTGAAGAAGACATCAGAAGATGGAAAGACTTCCCATACTCATGGATCATGCATTCAGCCATGATGATAATGGACTAAACTTCTAAACTGCGAGCCAGCCTCAATTAAATGTTTTTCTTTATAGGAGTTACCTTAGTCATGGTGTCTCTTTACAGTGCTGAAAACCCTAACTAAGACAGGGAGTGAAAAAAATATAGCCAAAACATACTGTGTGAAAAAAATAATGTAAAAATTAGGAGCTAGAGAAATGGTTCAGTGGTTAAGAGCCCTTATTGTTTTCACAGAGGAACCAGAGTCAGGTTCCAGTACCCACATGGTAGCTTACAACCATACACAGCCCCAGTTCTAGAAACGCTCATATACATAAAATAAAATAAATCTTTTTTAAAAAGAAAGATTTTTAATGAGTTAAACATTGGAGACATCTAGGACACCATGAAAGGAACAAATCTTTAAACTATGAGAAAAGAAGGAGGAGAAGAAAAAGGAAGAGAAGAAGGAGGAGGA